>LVVX01381803.1:0-11468 GCA_001676355.1 Baetis rhodani | reverse complement strand
GGCCCAAAATAGTCGATTCTAGTTTGTTTCATGGCAAAAATTGTCGATTTCAAATTAATGTAAAATACATATGGACTGTGATCAAGACCTGATGTATTCAAGCAACAAAGTTATATTCATTGGCTATTCTGCTGCGAAATTTTCAATCTTAATCTCATCTCTTAACTTCGATACGACACTCTCGAAAAAATAGTTGGTTTTGGTCAAATAGTCGATTTTAGTCGATTTTGAACCCAGCTTAATCGACTTGAAATTGCATAATTCGTGTTCATTTCATACTGCCGAGATTGTTGGAATAAGCTTACAGAAATAGTTGATCACCTAAAACGCCCAGCCCTACAGAGTATATTATCTATGAAAGTTATTGTACAGAGGATTTGACAAATTTAAATGTAAATAAAATTATAACCGCACCTAAAGCTTTTAGCGTGATAATTAAATTACCTTCAAAAAGCAAGCAATTTTGATGGTTCAGCTGCAGTTTTCAATATCTCTTCTGTCGAATAAATTAATTCGCTGGTCGTAGCGAATCTACAGTGCGTCAAAATTATTTTTCCATTTATATGCACTTAGCACATCGCAATAACTTTCTCATTTGATCTATTCCATTTGATTGAATTCAGTCTAAAGAGAAAGAATCTAAGCTAATAATTTGCAAGTATAATTACAGAGTATGCAGAGTATCAAAAATCTCTGTCGTGATTTGTATTTAAAAAAAAAACATTGTTTTGATGTTATCTTTATATACTTATGGAGTATTGTGGCAAACAAATATATACATAAAAAACTATTTGTAGAATTAAAATACTAAGAATTTATATAACGTGCCATCAGCGCATGTCGGCAATTAAAATACTACTATGGTGTGCGTTTGATTTTGTCATCAGGACTACACGAATGCGTGCACGTACTCGTCTGGGCAGGGCTCGATGCTGGGCGCCAACTACCACCAGGCGGATTACCTCGGGGTGGCCGATCTGCACCACGCGCCCTCGCCGGCGCTGTACTTGGCCGAAAAGGACTGGACGACAGGCTACGTGGGTCCGTCGACGGGGTCGCTCAACCCCCCGCTGCCCTCCAGCTCGTTCATCAAGCCGTCGATGAGCCCTCAGAACGCGCTGGTGACGCAGGTCAGCCCCCAAGAGTTCAACACCAACTTCTACCCCATGTGCCCCCAATCCAACGACATGACAGGTCAGACAATCTCTCAATTTATTTCATAATGTTACACAAAATATTATTATTTTGCCGAATGAATTTATTATTTTTAAATGTCTTATGCTTTTTGCTCACACTTTAAAAACTATTTCTCCCAAATTATAGAGGTAATTTGTATCTTTTTATGTGCAAAATGATCATGATAAGATTAGTTGTACATTTGATGAAAATATTTAAACAAAATTGATCCACTTTTTATGTGCGAGCATTTGAAAGGTATATGTTATTCTTTGACACCGTTTCATTAATGCAGAGGGTGTCGAGTGTGTAAACTTATATGATAATTACGGTGCAGTGAATTCCAATTTTAAGAAAAGAAAGCTCGTGTATCTAGTTGCAAAAGGTATTTTTACGCAACCTGCGCGACAGCCCGGTAGCGCAAGTTGCCTAATTTAATAATAAACTCATCTTCCATCTATTCCCTTTATGCGGGTTGTTTCAAAATTTAACAGTGCGCATGATAATTTCAATTAGTTTACCTTTAGCTCTTGATTGTTGCCACATTGGTTTTAATCAACATTCCGCACATGCCTTAGTTCAGAAGACAATTGAAAAATTAATCACCCCCTTCTTAAGGTTCTGAAGTGTTGTAGCTGACAACTTGTGTTATTTTGTTCGCAGGACTTCAGCAACACCAGAAGAATGGAAACAAGATGGATAAGAAAATGCATTACTCGAGCAGCTTGTCGCCTGCTAACAATATGATGCAGCAATCAGGGTATTATGATACTGGGAAGTAAAACTTATGATTTGCGAACACGATCTTTGAATTATTAATGATTTTTTATACTTTCAAACAATTTTTTTTTCGATTAGAAATTGTAGACCAGAGAGTTAAGGGTTGTCATTATTTATGTACCACTATTCTCAGACAATGCTTGAACCTGTGGGAATTATTGCAATAAAAAAATATGGAATCATTGAAGTAAAAGTCTTTTATTTACAGTAAAAAATAAAAGGGACATGTGCAGTGATATGAAAATTTATTTGAAATCAACTTTTCAAACTTTGAAGCTTTCCTCAATATAAATTATTAAGACATAATTGAATTCATCATAGTAGGCACTATAATGATTTAATGGACATCATATTTTCACATAAAACATTTTGCTTCAAACAAAAGCGACATCAATTTTTTGTCTGAACTAAACTGACTCCATTATTAATTAGAAAGATCGCTCTTTGAAAACAAAAAAACTTACATTGCCGCATCATGCTGATGTGAACTGAAAAACGCGTGCGCTGAGACCACAGCAATTATACAAAGAGAACTTCAACCATTTATCACACACAAACAAGTATTATATTATAGCATGCAGCCATAGCAAGTGGCGTGCGAGCCACTCAATGCAGACTTATGCATTCATTGCAAATAAATTAGGCTCACAACAAAATATGCAATTGCCGACTCGTGCATGGAAGGCCGTTTGTTTACACACTTTGACATGCATTTTTTTATTGTGTATATCACTCAAGGCTATCACAGCTTGCGTAAATCGAGGTCACTGAACTTGACGAACAGCACCCAGGCGAAGATTCGCAGCTCGCGTTCCGACCTCGTGCCACACATGTCCTCAGCCAGTTCTTTCAGGACCAGTGTTTGCTCGCTGGAGACTCTCTCCTCGCTCAGCAGCTTCGCCGGAAGCAGTTTGATGGCGGTGACGATGACAGAAGCGGCCACCCACACTGCGTCGTACTCCGCCCTCTGCAGATCTGACGAGCAGTTGTGCCTGCAAAATTTATTATGTCAATTTGAATTTGAAATTATTGGCAAAAAGCTAAAATATTATTAAATTACCAATTTTCTTTGTACATCCCAAAGCCTAGTTGAATGTACAATTCATCAAAAATATCTCTGTGGTGCTTCAGCAGCATTTCCAAGAGAGACACACCCAGCAGGAAAATCTCCTCGGTAAGCTGCATGATAACAGGACTTCTTCTCGTGCTGATCAGGTCTTCCAGTGCACCATACCTTGTTATGATGTTCAACTGAGACAAAAAATTTATTTTTGAAATTTTTTGCCTAATAAATATAGCTTAAAAATTTACATCATAATTCATGGAAACAAGAACTTTCATTTCTGCTTCCATGAGATCCATTTCATTGCAGTTGTAGCCACGCTTAGTGAGGAATTTTACTGTGACTGCAGGTGACGTCAAGGGCTAAAATTTTTATGACCGTAATTTATTAATAGCACACGATGAAAAATATAGTGTCCTACGAGATCTCGACTCTCAAACTTTGAGGCGATTTGGACGCAGGCAATGTAGTAGATGGGAGCACATTGGAAAACTTCTTGCAGTTGCTGGTTGAAATATTTATCTTTGTCAAAGTAGCTCTTTCCATCGTTAGAATATTTGTTGAAAACTTCATCGAAACTGCACAGTATGAATCTGTAAAATGTCAACAATGGATGGCTTAAATTTTTACATACTTATGCATTTAGAACAATTATGTATTAAGATTAGAAGATAGTTGATAAGACTAAAATTTTCTTAACATCCTTATTTGCTTTTGCAAAATCCTATTTGACACACATGTAAAAAAAATTATTGACATAATATAAGTGTTACAAATATTGCTGTCAAAAACCTTTCAAATGTTTCCAAAGACAGCATCCTGACTTCAGTTGGAAGATCCAAATAGCTGCAGTACATTTCAGCCACCTTGAGCAGCGTTCCTTTGGTCACTTGATAGGGCTGCAGTCCATACGCGTACTTGGTTGCATTTTGCATGCATAGATGATTCTTTGAATTCAAAAACTCAATAGCCTTGAGTCTATCTAATTCTGAAATAAATTTGAAATGTCACACCGCGCATAATTTAAAATTAATGACATTATTTATATAAAAGGGTTGACCGGCATTGTGACAGTGAAAAATCAAAATTATGCTTACCACTCCTGCAAATCTCAATTCGCTTTGTTAAAATTGTCTTCCCTTTGCAAGTACTAGACTGGCTGGCCTTGTCGTTTTCCATTTCTGAGCAATGGAAATTACTGGTAATTTAATCAGTGGGTGAGAGAGAATATTTATCTAATTGAACTGGAAGCCAGAAAGTCCTCTTGACCCTCGATGTAAACATGCAATTTCAAATGTTGATATTTTTGCTGCGAATTTAATTCCTCCCATACCCCCATACCTCCTCTTGCCCTACGCCACGTTCCCCTCCCGCTCATTTCAAGCAGTTTCCAGCTGCGCGCTGCAGATGTCACTTGTGATTGGCCGAATGCAAAAGGAGAAGGATGGTCCGTGCGTAAACATAAACAGAGGCATGTGAGAAATTTAAATCGCAATAATCACGCTCGTTTCTTGCAAATTATCGTGTTTTTTACAATTTTATTCGCTCTGGTTTTCAAACATGAGCCGCAAGTCATTCTCTACTGACAACCGACTACCTAAAATGGTAACTAAAGCGGCCAACATTCTTCAGGCCGTAAAAGAGAAGAAAGAAAGTTTGAACAATCTTATTTACAGCGAAGATAATGCTCACGTTGTAAGTTGTAAAGAGCTTGCTAAAGTAACGTCATTACTAATACCTGCTAATATTTGTTGTTAGAATATCAAGCACATATATGCTCTGGTCAACAAAGCTTTGCAGCACGGAGAAGAGCTGGACAAAATGTATAAAATACTGACCGACAAAGCAAAAGAAACAGATAGTCACGTCCACGAGTACAAGGCAAAAATCATGCTCACTGAGTATTTTTGGGGAAAACAAAGGCTTCCACTTGTTGCCAATAATAACAATATTAAAGCAATTCAAGAAAGCCTGGATCTTCTGTCAAATGTCCCTTCTCTAAGTGACGACATCACCTCTGAAACTCGTACGTGTTTCAAACAATTAAATGAGCTTTTTATAATGTTAATTATCCTAATTTCTTTTGCAGTTCATCCTAAATATGTCAGGATAAACTTACTAGCAACCACCAAGGAGCAAGTACTCAATCACTTAGAGCAAGATGAATGGGAAAAAGTAGAAACTCCAGCCACCTACAGTCGCTTCCTAAAACGAAGTGCAAAGTTGACGGAACCGCATTTCATGGAAGATTTCCACTACGACGACTTGTTAGTGTTTCCCAACAAAACCCCACTTTACATGCACTGTCTCTATGAAAATGGTAGCCTAGTGTTGCAGGCCAAAGTAAGTAAAAAAATTATTTTTTAGGGAGCATAACTAACGATTCATTATTTCAGTCAAGCTGCATTCCGGTGAAATTGTTGGACCCTCACCCGGGAGATGTTGTAATGGACTTGTGTGCTGCTCCGGGAATGAAGAGCACTCAAATCGCTGCTCATTTAGAGAATAATGGGTAAGAAATTTGTTTTTTGAGTAATGAGTGGGATCAAATCTTGAACCCTGCTGTAAATAGCATTTAAATTTATATGCTCGATAATTATTTTTATCTCTTCTAGTGTTCTATATGCAGTAGAAGTTCATGAGAAAAGATTTCACCTGCTGGAACAGATGCTAGCAGATTATGGTGTTACCTGTGCAAAACCTCTCAACATCGACCTACTATCGATCAACCCAGCGGATTATCCAGACGTGACTCACATTCTTCTTGATCCCAGCTGCTCTAATTCAGGTTAGAAGCTTGATAAATTTTGAATTATTTTATACTAATTGTAAGCAAACATGTTCAATAGGAATGGGCAGATCTGATATTGAAGTCAAGTCTGAGGAGAAAATGAAGAATTTAACTGCATTCCAGACTAAGGCTTTGTTTCACGCCATCTCGTTCCCAAACGTGCAGAGAATCGTTTACTCAACTTGCTCCATCAACTCTCTGGAGAACGAGTGTGTGATCGAAGATGTCATGAGTAAACGAGGGGATGGTTTTGAAGTGGTGGAAAAAGTTTCTATTGGTGACGACTTCTCTCGGGGCTCTGAAGAATACAAATTTGGCAAGCATGGTGTGTATTTCCATAGTGAAAAAGACCAAACTACTGGCTTCTTTGTCTGTGTAATTGAGAGAAGTAAGGAATCTAAGAAATAAAATGTTTGCTTATTTTGTATTCCGGAAGTTTTTGTTGTAAATCTTAATAATGCGTGGTGAAAATTCCCAAGATTTAAAAATTTATTTGGTATGCAGAAGATAGCATAAGAGCAAATTTGATATGTAAATGATCAGATTTGAAAGCTAAAACGACAGCATTTTATGCAAGCCGCAAACTAATTTGCTTCTCAATGCCATTGCCATTAGCAAAATGAGCTAAATGAAATTCATATTAGTTGCACTACATGTTAAATTGAGACCTAGCTTTTTTATCGTAGTCCCCAGATTTGAATTTCGGCACAAGTGGTCTCAGCCTTGTCCATTATAATAATAGTTCTGCAGACGCGTGTTTCCTCGGCACCCAGGCAGGAAAATGCAATTTCCTACCAACAAGTTTTCGTCGCAAATGAGACCTAGTTTTTCAGTAAGTTGTCGGCGAAAATTCGTCTGCCGTTCGTGGGCAAAACACAGGTGTGTGTATAATTAAGGAGCACATATACGTATAGGTGCTATTTTTACCACCTGGGTATATATATAGTGGCTTAAAAGACACATCAGCCAGTCCTTGCGCCTTAATCAGCGGCAGCTAAGGTCGGCACTGAAAGATTCCGTGTGCGCTGCACCCCTCGGCGTGCATGTCTAGAATGAGCAACCTACTTTTTTTTATCTCGCCCTACATTTTATGCGGCGACTTCAAATGGCCGGGGGTTGACCACTAAATAATTGTTTTCCTTGTGTTTAATCAAATGTGTGTCGTGGGGGAAATATAGCGGTAAACGAGTAAACATCCTGGGTCGCTCTCGTGTTTTACAATCGGAAAAGCCTTCGCTCTCTATAAAGGCACTCTGCATAAATGCAGGATTATACTCATACGTGAGTGTGTGCGAGATATCCGAGAGAGATAAGCGGCCCGTCGTGCGATTTCCATTTATCCAATGCGACGGCCTTTTTAAATCACTTTTTTCTGCGCGGTGGCTGAAACAGGGCCATGCATGGTATAATCGCCAAAAAATATTACCATGCTGACGTGTGTAATCTGCGAAAATGACATTAAACACATCCAATGGGCAAAATAACCTACTTTTTTGGTGTTTAGATGACGGCGTGTGTGTGTGACGTTCATTATTAGTTGGGACGGGGGGCAAGGTCAGCGTTTCCTGGGATTCTGATAATCGGAATTTTGCATTTTCGTGGCGTTTGGGGGTCTAACGACTTGGTCAATTAGTCGCCACCAAGCGCTGATCACATAGCGCACGAAAAGAAAAAATGCGCACGTGTGTGGACTAATTTTCCTGCCTTGGTCAGAAAACTTCGCTCCATGGCCCGTAGGCAGAAAATCTCTTGTTCTTGACGAGCAAACGAGAATTTAATGGCCAGCGTCGTCAAGGTCGATCACTTTAGAGCTTAATTTGGGCAATAAAAGCGAAAGCTGTGGGCTGTCAACGCACATAAAGAATAATAACTGTTCACGTGGAAATCTAATTTCAACATCTCAATTACACTCTGACGCTTTCCAAGATTCGCAACTTAAGTTATTTGAACTCCTAACACAATTTGTAAAATATAGCTCTGAGGATGAATTTTAATTGATACAAAAATAAGGTTGAGAGGAATGATAAGTACACAGTGATAATATCACTCCTCTTTCTTTAAAATTGATTCATGATATAAAAAGTTCATTATGAAATTTTGAAAATTAAATACCCAATAAATTAGAAGTAAATAATGTTGTTCATGCCGAAACGTCAAATAGCCTTATTTTACCGTTTTACCATCTACAATTTTTTATATTAACTTTGCAATATATTTGAGTTAAAATTAGTCCTCTATAGAAACAGTATATATAATATGGTTTCATCAGATTACAGGTACCGGCCGCTTCGCGGGCAAAAAAATTAAAATACAGAATTTTCCGTGTTTGTAATTTCACCCTATGATTAATTATTAAACCCGCTACAGCCCACACAATTCACTTTTTTACTTAACATTGTGTAAACATGCACACAATGTGCTTCAGAACAAAGGGGCTGACGACATGATGCGCCACTCTTCAACCCACCATATAGCTAGGTGCCTTTAATACATTTTGGACTGCAATGTTATCTTTACCAATAAAATTTACGCCCATAAAAGTAGCGCTGCGCTAAGTTTTTTTGCTGGGGTATTTAAATTTATGCAATATTTGCAGGCCTTTGTGCCAACGTTGATAGGAGCTTTTATCACGCAAAACGTAATTAAATATTGTGCAATCAAGATTCCACATATACTTTATGTGACACTGTGACACACATAAATTGCAATTTAAATTTTGCAGAAATGTTTTGGTGCGATAGGAGTAAACAACAAAAGTGCCATTGTGTGTGTCAAGCGTCTAAAATGCGGCGACGGAAGCTCGAGCTCTTTATTTTCTTCCTGTTTTTGATCACGCCAATGGATAGACGGCTTTAATGAAAAACACTCGTCCCTTGGCACAGAGAGCGGCGTTATTATTGAAATTTTCGTCTCAATCTAAGTGGGCCATTGCACCTCTATACATGCAAAAAGCCATCCGTCTCCATAAATAATAAGCGCTGCTGTCCAAAAATGTAACAACCATATTTTTATCGTGTAAATCTAAATTCTTTGGAGAATTCCCCTGGCGGTGTGTCCAAAAAGAGAGGGAGAATAGAGTAATTTATTCCAACCTCCGCGCCTAATTTATTCTTGCGTCTTACTTTTTCTTGAATCACTAACTAGGTTGGCCAGCCAGCCAAGCCGGCCCGCCGGCCGAGTACTTTCCAGCCTCGCGTGACCAAGCAGTGACCAGCGAAGGGGGTTAATAACAGTCGGGGTTTATCTGCGGGCGGAGAGGGCGCGCGCGCACCACCTTATTTTCACCGAGAGCACGACGCCGACGCGGCCAGTACGACGCCAGCCTCCGGACGCACGGTCCGGGCATCCGACCCCCAGTGTCCTTGCACCACAGTAGGCAACCCGTTCTCTGTATAGCTTGAGTGTGTCTTTATATATTCATTATCTGCACCCACTTTTGTCTCTGTGTGTGAGTGTGCGCTCTGTCAGTGTCCCAAATGTCGGACGCCTCCCCGCAGGAGCCGAGCGCCGACGACGTCGAGCCCACGGCCACCAACTCGCCACGCAAGTCGGCCGTGGTGCGAGCCAAGTCGGCCGTCGACCTCTCGGTGGTCGGCGCCTCCGACTCGGACCAGGAAAACAACGGCGACGGCGGCGCCGACGACTCACGCACCACCTACTGGGGCTACCGCAAGCCGCGTCCGGACGACGACCCGATGCCCGTGGCGATGGCCAAGCCGGAGAAGGAGTTGGACAGCGTCGCCGGACGACGTCCGGTCAACAACCTGTCCTATTGGCGCGCCCGCCGGGTGGTGTTCTACAAGAACGGCGACCCTTACACCCCCGGGGTGGAGTTTCGCTTCAAGCCGACCAGGGACATCATGTCCATGGAGGCGCTGCTGGACAAGGTGTCGTTGCGCGTCGACCTGCCGTGCGGCGCCCGCTACATTTTCAGCACCGTCGGCGAACGCTTGACGCACCTCGAGCAGTTGGACGACGGCGGCAGCTACGTCGTTTCGAGCTATAAGATTTTTAAGGTATTTTTGACAGGATGCTGCGGAGGAGGGGAGGTGCGCCGTACGCTTTGTCGCTTGCGCTTTTGTCCAGGCACTTTTGATTGTCCACGTGTGGTGTGTCTCGTTTGTTGGTGTTTCTGGTTGTGGAAATTTCATTTTTTTGACGTTTTTTTTATTGGATTTCATTTTATTTGAAGTGGTTTCACTACTTTTGCTGAGCTTGTCTGGAGAGAGATTTATTCAAATTAGCATGCAATGGGGTCAATTTTTCGGACGTTTGACTAACTTTCTCAGACGACACAATTGTTCTTATTTGGTTATTCAAATGAAAACATTATGTTCGAGCTCGGTGCCACGTCAATGGCCACATCGCGTGAAACCGCTTCAAGAACGCAAAATGTTGCAATTCCTTCTCAACAAATTTATTGATTTCTCACCTCATTCAACTCTCTCTCATGCATTGTGTATATATAAAGTTTACTTTTACTAATACTATATTATATAGTCTATATACCACATTTGACATATCTGGGTGAATTCCACACACTAGATTCAGACATGCGATTGAAATATTCGAGATCTTGAGATTGTGCAGCACACTTTCGGCCGCAACAAAAACACATTTTTACACTCTCGACGCGGGCTGAAACAAAGAGAGAGCTATAAAAATCGGGTGCATTTCTTACATACTTATAACCGCTCGTGAGCTCCCATGTCGATATAACGCCTGCAATTGCGGCGGCAGACTACACGCTGGACACATGTGACTGACAAAAAGCCTGACCGGCAAATCGTGCGCACACAAATTATATTACAACACACCACTTCCTTCGTTCGTGGCCTGCTTCACGAGCACAAATATTGCATGAAATACTAGCCGTTTATACCCATTTATCGTTTCTCAACAAAATCATACCGTTATTATAGCAAATTGATCCCGATCAGTTGCTCTTCCTGGGAGAGGACAAATTTTGGGATGAGGAAATTTACTCACTTAAAAGAATAGAGATATTATTTTTCTGTGAAAAATAAAGTTGTCTTTAATTGAATTATAATATGGGATTTTTACAGTGAATTGGGTTTTCAGGGAGCCAAAATAAAGTAGAAACGAATCAGAAGCATTGTGGGATGCAATAGATTTTTCCTATGTTCTTCATGAGCCTTTCAACAACCCCAGAAATTCGTTACAAAAAATTACACCTTGAAAAACAAAATAGATCAAAACACTTTCAAATCTACACTCGTCTGCATGTAACCAAATTTAATCATATCCATCACATTGGACCAGCTTTATCATCTAACGCTCGCAAATCTTTAGCATTTCCTTTTGACTTTTGACATTACCTTTCGCTGCACGTTTGCAATTCCCTAAATGGAGTGATCTTTGGGTTACAAAGTGTTGTGTCTTTTTACTCGAAACCACAGCCAGGCAACTACGGCAAGAAGCGCGCGAGCACTTTCTACAGCTCGCCCAACTCGCCCGAAATGCCGAAGCCGATGGTCTCGGTGGGCCACCACGGCACCTGGCGGGCCAACAAAAAGAGCATGACCTCCTCGGTGCCCAACACCGTGTCCAAGGGCAGTTCCGGCCGCATCATCCGCATCGTCAACGGCCACGACCACGGCGTGCAGGTACTCACCCCCCCCCCCCCCCCCCCCCCCC
>LVVX01381802.1:0-11519 GCA_001676355.1 Baetis rhodani | reverse complement strand
CCCCTCAATTTCCAGGGCTAGTTTTGAAAATTAATGCAATGGCGTGGCACATGGTTAATAAAAAAATTGATTTTCCAAAGCCAATTGTAAAAAACTTATTGCCATTGGTGGCTTTAGAGCCTGATGAATCTGAACTTGGGGCAGCGCCCCATCATTCAGGGCATAGTGAAGCCCTGGAACGACCTGCCAGTGCGGCCGAAAAATTCTCTGACCTGCTAATGGCACATCTGTGGGATTGCTACAAGTGATTCCTCATGCAAAGTGTTCCCCCCAGGATGACGCGGTTTAGGTTCCTCCTTGGTTCCTGAACTTTAGCCAAAAGTTGCTAGCGTATGTCGACGTCTTTTATTGTTTAATTATCCGCTCCCTGTTTTCACAACTAGCATGTATATTGACAACTTAATAAAATGATTATTTTTATTAAAAGTTTCTTAAACTTCAAATTTTGGGAACGGAAAACACCGAAAACATAAAAAAGACCCAATATTTTGGCGCAGATATTAACAGTTTCAAACGGAAAATGCTAAAATTCCTCTCTGACAGTGAAAATTCATGCTGATGGCTGAATGGTGAACAAGCATTTCAATCAAAAATCAAATCTGAATGCTTAAATATTAGGCTGTTCCGCAGTGTGCGCTCTGTGCATAAAAAGTATAGAGTGCAGTGTAGCTGCATATTGCGTGGGTGGCCTTAGTATTCGGCCAGGTGGCGCAGTTTGGTAGGAGAGAGCGCATTTCTCCAGACGAAGTGAGAGAGCGGTTAGCTTTAGATTCGAGCGAGAACCACGGCGATAAGTGGTAAATGAGGATGCTGCTTGTGCGCGAATACGCTTTCATAGGAATCTGGGAGGTGAGGAGCGAGAGGTGCACCACGAATTGTCACGCGTTCGGTAGCCGTCTTCATAATGCAGGAGGAAAGTTTCCGCCAAGATCATCGGTGGGAGGCAAATGGTTCTAGTGAGAGTTGGGTATCGCGGCGGCACTGTGTGAGTTCTTGTGTTATTCGCACACACCAGCGATATGTAATCGGCGTAGTGTATTTCATTCAGCCTGCTATCAGGCTAGACATGGCAACCCTTCCCCAAGTGGGAATGATGAAAAAACACAGTTTGATGTGTTGCAACTTGAGTGCCATTCAACTTTATTTATATCGTGTTTTTTTTTGCATTGGTGGTTTCCATAATTATACACCAGATTTGTTTTAGTGGTGAATATCACTCTCTTTTTTCGCAAACTCACTATGAGAAATTAACCAAGCTCCCTGAGCAGATTGCTCAACTGAAGTGGGAATCGAGGTGCCATAAATAAATATAAATAATGACAAAAATGTAATTGTCTCTCTACGTTGTATCACTCTCATTTGACTTGTTTTTTTTTTTAAATAAAATTATTTGTTTTGATAGGATTGCTATAAAGACTGAAGTATCTGATCTCAAGACGCAAAATGCAACTATGCGAGATGAATAACAAAATACAACTTTTGGAATTAAGGTTCTGATCCACTGGTTTCGTGGGACGCACAAACCAAAGGGAGAACTGCTCCTCGTTGAGCAAACCCACCATAATTGGCGCAGAGGCATATTCCCTCAAGAGCCTTTCGACAGTTATTATTTCTGCTCGTTTTGAAAAAAAGGCACTTAAATGTGCTGTACTCAAAGTTGATAATAGTAGATTTGGAATTCTTTCTCACGTATTCGGGCATTTTTTTATTTTGTGCGGGCAATTTCCTTCTGGCAACGTCTCTTGGCCATTTTCATTTGGGCAACGTCCTGTGCATTAGGGCGTAAGAAATTCGGGCCAATTGAGGCGACCTATGTTTAATTCTGATCAATATAGTGTAGCAATAAGTGAAAGTTGTGGTGGCGAATCCATGAAACATAAAATTTGGATTGAGATCAAGTAGCCACTAGATTTAATGAATTAATTCAGAATAATTATTTTATTTAGTGTTATAACATGATCACTATTTGACAAGTTTCCGCAAAATCTTTCGGGCGGGTGGCAAATGGCTCTAGTGAGCAGGGTACCGTGGCGGCACTGCGAGTTCTCGTGTTATTTCGTACGCACTCCAGATATGATCGGTGCGTTGTTTCAGCCTGTAATCAGGCTGGTCGTGGTAACCCTTTCAAAAGTGGGGATAAATGATGTATATAATAGATGTCGGGGACTCTTGCCATGATAGGAAAGCAATGTTCAACTCAAACTTTGAAAAATTATAATTAACTTGCTTTGCTCGTCATCTCATCTATTTCTGCCAAGACCTTCGGCGGGACGCTAACGGCTCTATAGTGAGAATCAGAAAAGTTTTATCAGAGCTGCGTTCCGCGGCGGCAGTAAAATTTGCACACCCGCGATGTTAGCGGCGCGGGGTTTAGCCTGCTATCAGGATAGGTGTGGTAGAAAAATTGTATTTGTCAACGCACGATTCAATCAAACTATAACTGAGTGGTGTCACGCGATGATGGCATAGTTTTGATTCATTATAATAGACCCAATCTGCATGCATTTTTTTCGACATAACATGCGCACGCATATATGACTGCTCTTGCCTAATTTGTGCATTCATTGCAAACGAACATTACTCACACTGGGCGAGATCACATATAGTATTTAGGACGATTTTTTTTAAATGATTTTCTTGAAAAGTACAAAATAATCGAATTTGAAGTAAATTGCGCAGTATAACATACAACGTTAGAAGCTAAATTTGTTTCTCCCCTATGCGCATTTCTATAATAACCATGGTATCACTGAGTGGGGCGCTGCTAATTGTCAGATGCGCCTTGCCCTATATACATGGAAAGTGCATTGTTTGTGCACTTTGGGTTTAGGCGTGTGCCGCTGGCTCGGGTATTGCCGGGACTCTTGTGCCACCCGAAGGCAAGCCACACCATGTACTCTCCTAACGTACCTCAATGGAGAATAAGTGTATGCATTCATTTATCTCTTGTATTTATATTCCCCGCCAGGGAGAACCTGTGACATAATCTAAACGCCACACGTAATTTGCAGGAGGAAGTCCTCTACAAAATGTGCTCTCACGGCACATCACAAACAAGGTGTCGTAAAATAAATTTAAAGTTAAGCTGAAGATTCATTTTACATCACAAGTATTTTGGTGAATATAACGGTGACGGCGCTGTTGTGAACAACACAAGAATGTTACAATATAAACGGAAGGCAGAATCTTCGATCGCAAGTTTGATCTCTAATTTGTTTTGGCTTCTTAGCAAAAAATTAAAAATAACTCCACACAGATGCTCCACTAAAACACCTATGATCTCAACTCCCTGAAAAGCAACAGAGATATGTGCCATAGCGCACGCGAAAATTCTTACAAATTCTGCTTAATCTTGTGGTGCATCAATTTCAGGCCTCATGGGCAAAAGTTTCCTCCTCCTCGAGCTCCTTTTACTCATTGAACAGACTCAACAATGTAGCGTAAAACTGGAAAACGCAAGCTGCAGAAATGGCTTTCTTCAAAATTACATTTAAGATTTGTTGGCTTGCCGCGTCTTCCCAATGCGCTTAAACTGTGCGCGTACAACTGAGTGCAAAGTGCACCGGTGCTCAACCCTTGTAGGCAAAAAGTGTGACAACCCCCAAAATCCTGATGCGGCGCTCCTGGCTGACTTCCACCAGTCTGTGTAACACCATTTTTATGTAGCGCCGATCAGGAATCAAACCTAGAACCTCTAGAGCGAGAGGCTGGATACCGCCTTCTACGGGATGCTAATTAATAGGGACGCGAAAAACTGCGCCGCACGGGAGATGACATACAGGTGGAAAGTTTCCGGCAGGAGGCAAATGGCTCTAGTGTAAGCGCTGGGTGCCGCGGCGGCACTGCGAGTTCCCCAGTGATATTCGAACACACCCGCTATGTTGTGCGCGCGGGGTTTCAGCCAGCAATCACGCGAGTCGCGGTAACCCTTCCAAAAGTATGGCGATACATGACGCAAAAATTGCACCACTAAATACAGAATAAAAATTAAAGAATAAGTGCTGCTCGAGGTGCGCCTCGACCAACAGCATGAGTAATTTCCTGGATTGGCTGGACTTGCAATGTTTTTTTCTTTGATTAACATTTCTATTTGAAAAAATCCTCTCCTGTAACAAACTCGGCGGCATCTTATGGGCTCAACATCAACAATGTCAGGCTACCGCCCATTTTCATTCAGATTGCCAAACTTTGGGCAAATTAATCGCGTCGTTTATAGTCAGAAGAGTACCTCCTTACAGTGAATATACATATCTCAACGTGAGATCCATCGGGACCTTGAAGGTGAATTAAATTGTACTGACGTTTTACTACGCTTTGGTTTGGCCTAAAATCCTAGATCGCCGGATTGTGTCTGCGAAGAAGGCATAAGAAACTTAGTCAGAAAAGTTGCAATCGGATGGCTAAAATGCGCTCAGAAAAAGAAGCGCAACAAACAATGACACTTTATCAATTTTAAAGGCATACCAGTGTCATAACATAAATTGAAAAGATTAGAATTATTATTCAGAGCGAGCCAAGTGAACAAAAATCATTATAATATATTCTATTGTCACGATTTTCATCAAATATCTAGAAAATATGATTTGTTGCACATTTCAAGCGCAATTACCAGATAAAAGCTCGCCTGAAATAAATCATTGTCGCGCTTGAGCTCCGATGTATCAAAAACAAGTATGGGCAGAGGATCAAAATAATTCCTCTCCCGCTTAAGAGGATTAAGGCTCGCTAAAGAAGTAGTGCTGCTTGATTGGCCTAAGTGTATTTTTTGCAATTAGGTAGCTTTTAGTTGGCCAGAAGAGAGGCCTACTACATGTAATAAATGCGCAGGTCGTCATTAAGTCATGGTCTTATCCAAGACTACAAAAGACAAGATGTTTGAATAAATCCTGAGAAATTTTAGCTATTTAAAGATGGATAAAACTACAAAAATTCAATAGAAATAGCACGAAATTCCAGGACTCCCACCCCTTATAAATACTTCGCGCACAAATCACTAAACGAAATTGTCAAGTGCGCTTATATACACCCAGCAGAGTGGGAAGGCAGAGCGCCTAGCAGATGCAAACGGACGGAATAATACCCAACTGCTTGAGCGGCGTGCAAAATTGTTTATGAAATGAAAGAAACGCCGAGCAGTCACTCAGGACCGGTGTAGGGGTGCTCTTCTTGCGCGCGTTGAGATCCCCAAGGATACTTATATTGGCAAGTTCACATTTTTTAATTGAAATCAAAACAATTGTCTTCACGGATATTAAATATCAAACAGCAAGAGTTAATTTTACACACTAATTAAAAATTGATGGTTAAATAAATAGCCATATCTAATACAAAATTTAAAAAGTCATATTTTAAAGTTCTCCTCTACAGGCCTATTTGTTTAAGTTTAAACAATAACCGAACCTACATGCAAATTATTTCGCATACGTGATCAACTGGACTGCCTGATATTAGACAGAGATGTCAGCGCTCAGAATACTTAATACGTCTGCTAAATTTGATTAGTTGTCACTTTCATTACATGCCTTATGGGCAAAATTTCCGCACTCCTCAACGCACCGAATGCATGTGGTTTCAAATCCCGAATCTCTATACGAACTGGCACCGATAGCAAAGAAGCTGAAATTATACAAAAAAGCTGTTTTTCGACCACTTACAAGCCCAATTATTGAGCGGTCGTGTATAGAGACTTTTTTAGTAAATGCGCGCAAAAAGTTGTGGGAAATAAATTCTGAAGAGAGCAGAATCGGCGACGGCGGTGTTCTGCTTCAGTCTCAACACAACTCTTAACTGATAAGAGTATCATAATGACACTAGATACCGCGCGGACAAAAGTGCATATTCGAACGGCAGCACAGAACGCAAAAATAGTCTATTCTTTCGGTCAATGGTACAATAACAGAGATCGCCGTAAATATAGAGCACGAAAGAAGTAAACGCTAAAAGTGGCGCAAAGTTGTTGTACTGTTTCTCGAGGAGGTATCAAATTTGAACCCCTTGAGGCTACTCAGCTAGGCTTCACTGTCCCTGGGTACAATGAAGGCGCTGAACAGTGCCGCAGTATCTCGCCAAACAACATTTAAAAATTAGGTTAAAAATACTGGCTGTATATATATGCTACGCGTGGGCGATCTACAGGCGCTGGAACAAGTACCCTAACCTGGCGCAATATGCTGTAAGTGTGTGTATTATTGCGAGTAGTGTTTGTGTGTGAGAGTGAGTGAGAGAGAGAGTGAATGGGAGGTCTGAAAAACAAAAATGAAACAAGTGTAATTAACATTCATCTCACAATCAGCGTGCAATGTGATGCCATAAAAACAGAAAAAAATCACCAGGAAGAGCGCCACTCTCACAATAATGGAAGTCTGAGAAAATCCACTACAATAAAATTTGAAATCATACTATTGAATTCAATTATATCAGCCTTTGTGGTAATATTTTAATTCAGCATGATTTGATTTCATTTCATTATACTAAAGTTAATAAAGATGGCTTTTCCTTTTAGTGATAAAGAAATTAGGCTGTACTCACTACTTAAGTAGAGTGGTTGAGCTCTACCGAGGATGCACTCTGCACTGGGGGTTGGTTGCTCTTAGTAGAGCATTCCTTCTGGACCCATGGGCACAGAGATCCTGTGTTTATAGCACCTCTCAGTAAATATTCCACTTCTGACTGTTGGACCTGCAACAAATAAGCTGACTCATCAACACATGCTAATTTAAATCAGATGAAGGGCCAAAATTGAAATAAGAAAACTGGCCTCCAAGTTTAATTTACTGTAATTTTCTTTAACAAAAATTTTGGCTTAAGAATATAAATATTTTGAGTTATATGTACAAAATCAAAACCAATAATCTGCGAAATTTAAAGTATTCCTCACCTGCTGCTTCCTCTCAGGATACATTTTTGCAACTGAATGTGGCCAGCCCCTCAGCCAGAGGAACCAGAGTAAATTTGGTCATCCAGCTAATGGCAAGGGATCCTCCGGTGATCGTACTTGCTGGTGCCCAGCGATGCCTGATTTGTAAGACCGCGTTCTTAAGCGCCTGAAACAAAACCAAGACGTCCAATGCATTTAGAAGGGTAAATATCTCAAAAGGATAGAGGCAGCCCAACTTTAAGATAAAAAGATGTATTTTTTATAATTTGCTAAGACTTACCATTTCCAAAAGATGCTGCTGCCGCTTTTTTTACAGTAAAAAAGTTTAAAAAATACACGCTAGTATAACCTCTCAGAGAAAAGCAGTCAGTCCAAATTAAAATTTTGAGGCTGCCAGCAAGAACCTGGAAAAATACATTGGGTTTTAAAAGAAAGATAGCGCATATATAGCACATAAATCAGAGTGTTTATGAAAACAACTATTTTTCTAACAATCTAAAAAATGGATGTTCGCTTGCACACTCACCTCTGGGCTGGCAGCACAGTTGCGCATCAACGAGCCAGATTGGGACGGTACGCATAAGCGACGTACCTCGTTTTAGCTCTTGAAACCTGGGCCGCTGCTCTTCTGCTTCTTTGGCGGAACCCATTTCCTGTTTCACCTTCTACAGGCACTGGCTCCAACATAGCATGCCAGCCAGGCTGTGCTTGCCTCCTCATAGCCATTCTGTTCAGTGCAGGCAGTGGTGCAGCAACTGCAGGCGGCTGGACAGGTGCGAGTGCAGGCGGCTGGACAGGGGCGAGAGCAGGTGGCTGGACAGCGGCGAGAGCAGGCGGCTGGACAGCGGCGAGAGCAGGTGGCTGGACAGCGACGAGAGCAGGCGGCTGGACAGCGACGAGAGCAGGCGGCTGGACAGCGACGAGAGCAGGCGGCTGGACAGCGATGAGAGCAGGCGGCTGGACAGGGGCAAGTGCAGGCGGCTGGACAGGTGCGAGTGCAGGCGGCTGGACAGGGGCGAGAGCAGGTGGCTGGACAGGGGCAAGAGCAGGTGGCTGGACAGCGGCGAGAGCAGGCGGCTGGACAGCGACGAGAGCAGGCGGCTGGACAGGGGCAAGTGCAGGCGGCTGGGGTGCAAGAGGGGCTGGAGGCAAATGCACAGCTTGAGGATGCTGCAGTGCAAGTGGCGGCGGGGACTGCTCGTCCTGCTCCTCATTGTCATCGTCATCACTGTCAGCAGGCAATGCATGGAGTTCTGGTAGCTCGGCAGGTGGCGGCGACTGCTGATGCAGCTGGTGAATTTCAGCCTCGACCTGCATCTCCTGGTCGTCATCACCATCTGAAGACAATGCTGCGGCTGGCTGCAGATCGTCAGGTTGGGGTGCAGGCTGGAGGTCTTCCACCTCCATGTCTGCTTCCTCATGGATGGACTGCTCCTGCTGGGAACTATCTAGTTCTATCTCAGCTTCCTGGTTGTCGGATTGCTGCGAATGGCGTTCCTCAGGTGTGGAGGGCTGCTGCGTATCAGCACTGAGAGCTACAGATTGGATTGGCTCCTGGCGGGGATTTTCAAGATCCATGTGATTGTCGGAATCAGAATTTCTCTCCAATGAGTCCAATGTGGTCCGGAGCGAGCTGGCCTTCCTCTTAAGATTCTCTGCTGTGGCTTCATGGGTGGCAGCCTCGGAGAGCAACATGTTAATAGATCGGCGCAAGCTGTTGACAATCGATCGACGAGGTGTTGGAATAACAGTACCATACATGTTGGCAAGCCCATCCAGCGCCTCATCTTCTTGAGGATGAGCGAGAGCTTGTTCATCTTCCTGCATATCAAATAGACAAAAGTAATTTAGAGTAAGTTTAATACAAAGCTAAAATTTTTATGTTTAAAAATAAATCAATGGCTAATACTTATTTTTAGGATGAATATGGATGTCATTGGGTATATATATGTGTGTGTTTCAGCAACTATATAATAAAGCAAAATAGGACAATATTAATTTCCCATTACTTTTTAGCTAAAAACAAAGTCAGGTTAAAGATCTTAATTATTTCTGTGACAATACCTTAACTCAGTATTTTTGACCTCGTTTAGTGTGTGGAGTAAAAAAATAAAAAATGTGAATGTGAATTTAAATGTTTATGTTTTGTAAATTGCTGCTTAAGCTCAATAAACACGCGCACTGGCAACTAATACCCACTATATAACACATTGTGTTTGCTTACACACATTGGCAACAAAATTGGCTAAAACTAATTGGACTAAAATTAACCCGGCCTAATAAAATCAGACTTAATAAGATTGCGCTCTCATAGGAATTCTCTAATTGAAATATTTTGCGCCTAAAAATAGCCTAAAAAAATGTGAGTAAAAAGCATGTTTTTCTTACCTCAGTTGATGGATGAGTTGTTTCCTCGACAAGCTCATCTTCAGAATCTTCGATTGGTGTGGGTCTCCACGCCTGCTGATGTTGGGTCGTTGAAGGCTCAGTTGTAGTTTTACGCTTTGGCGGAGACTGGTGATCAGCAGGGGGTGGAGATGCGCTTCTTTTCCTACTGGAAGAAACTCCTGCGACATCTGCGGGAGGCTGAGGCTGCAGAGCGGCAAGAGCAAGAGGGTGTGGATGTGCAGATCCAGCAAGCCACTGAGGGGTGACCTGGATACTTGGTTCAGTGACCTGCATAAAAGCATATTTTGTTCAATATATAAAAGCCTCGATAAAAACATTAATTATTACCTTTGGCATTAGCTCAAAATCCTCAGATTCAAATAGAGTAAGGTCGATGGGCTCACCATCCTCACTCTGCCACGCCACATTTAAAAAGGCAAGATGCAGCATCCTTAGATACTCAGCCTGATCTGCGTCTTCCATGGCTGCAGTTAAGTCTTCCAGCCGCTCGTTTAATTCCTGAGCAGACAAAGCTTGTTCACTGTTCGCCCAAGGAGAATTCTGAAAGAAATTTGTACTTATTTATTATTCTAGTGTATTAAAGATTACATATAGACTTTAAAAAAGTAGACAATAGGACAAATAAGTGACACAAATAATAAATTTTGTCAGTCACATTAAATAACATACAATTAGGAGTGTGTAAAAGTGTGTGTGATTGCAAAGGTGGAGCAAAAATAGTGCCGCATTTATGATCATTGTAGATTTGCAGGCCAGCAGCCGCTCTGTGTCAACTCTAGAGTGAGCTTAGTTCTGCAGATCATTAATATTATGGAGCTGGAGAGTATTATTTTTGTTTTCATTTTTGACCAGAGGCACACAAACACTATCTTTAATCCTCCCCACATCTCTGCAATATAATTCAATTCATTTATGTTTCTCCACAAACAAGTCAAGCAATTTTGAGATTTAAATCTAATCATGAAAATTATTTAAAGTTTGGTCAATGCATTGATAACATTTAGCAAAATAAAAACTGTTCTGATTTCTGATAAACTTAGGAACAAAAATCACTGTAAAAATTACCTTGTTTGCAACGGACATAGCATTTTTAAGGTCACACAAGATTTGCTGCTGAAAGGCCACAGCTCCAAATCTATGAACCAGGAACTGGTTTATCCGGAGAACCAGACTAGTGAAGCCACTCCGGCGTCTGCTGAGAAGGGCCCAAAGCCC
Organism: Baetis rhodani; assembly: GCA_001676355.1. NCBI lineage: Eukaryota > Metazoa > Arthropoda > Insecta > Ephemeroptera > Baetidae > Baetis > Baetis rhodani. The sequence continues at coordinate 1,018 of LVVX01381802.1, read as the reverse complement.
TAGAGCAATGCTTTGAAGGCTCGGAGCACTAACCAACACCAGCAATTCAAGTGTTTCTGCATCCACATCTGCCAATCTTCCCTCGTTGTGCAGCAACAGCGCTTTGGTGGTGCAGTGGGCAATGCTCTAAACCATTGGACATACATTAATATCACATTTTTTTAGTTGTAAAACGCTTTTTACTCACTGAGTAAGACACCGGAACACTGTTAGGCACGTAATATGCCCTTAAAGCCTAAACAAAATCAAAAAATTAATTAATATATTACGCTTAAGAAGATCATTAGCTGTATTATGTATTTAATAATGTGTGAATGCATTTCATGAGAAATTTTTTACTAGTTTTTACCAATATTCAACTTACTAAGTGTCCGAGGCCTTTAATGAGTCGCAATTGCGCAGGACCTTCAAAGGCTTTGAGCACAGCAGAGATCAGGACTCGGGCCTCTTGGTCGTCGTTGTGGTGCCCTGGTAGGTGAAGGGAGACAGCACGAACTATGCACAGACTGTGGTCATACAAGCAGTTGTCGCGGTCCATGAGCCATTCAGGAAATGCACTTTGGGTAATGATCTCAGCCAGCAGCGACGGTGTTCTGGCAAGCTGGTCGGCGAGATCTCCTTGGCGCCCTTCCAAAATGTCGTGAACGGCGTGACTGAGGAACCGCTTTTCGACTTCACCAACGATTTGCTGTAAAACAAGCACATCATCAGTTGAGCAGTGGTTGCAAAATGCTTCATAAATACGACACTAATATTAATATATAATCCTCTTTATTTTTGCTCTTTTCGACATAAATGACCTTTTACGTGAGTTTCCAAATATTAAATTACTGATCTATGCTGATGACATTCTCATTCTCTGGGACAACCTGAGAGAAATACAAGAATGTTTAAACAGGCTGGTCATATATTTTGCAGAGCGACATCTTAAATTAAACAAAGATAAATGCAAGGCCCGTAAGTTTAGACGAAAAGGCAAGGGAAGATACAGGGCTGACGATGTGATCAAAATTAACGA
>LVVX01381801.1:0-11308 GCA_001676355.1 Baetis rhodani | reverse complement strand
GATATTTCGGTGAGTAAAATATAGTGCTTGAAAGCTGTAAGGTCTCATAATTGCTGCCAATAAAAGCAGACAAATAATCGAGAGTAAAAGAGACCTGCCAGACAGACAAACAGAGCGATTAAAACAATTGCAGAGACCCCAAAAAATTACACTACTCCGCGGAGCAAAGGGTCCTCCCCAACTAAACGCTCACTAATCGGCATATACACTCGCATGAGTCCCTCCGCGCAGTTAGTATCATTTTCGTAATAGCTATGATTACGCAAAGCGCATGGAAAGGCAGAAAAAGGAAAAATTCTCACGACTCGGCTCGCATACTCTGACGCATAGAGCCAATAAGCAACTCGTTCGCACATTATTGCTCTCGCACACAATCAGGCGAAACTCTCTCGGCGCGTTTCTTGTTAAATATAAATTAAAAAGTGGCTCCTTCCTCGTACTGTTTGCAGTTTTATCCGGCGTGGCCGCTTTTAATTAAAGACTCTCTTTCTGTCTGCCGCAGGTATAAACAAGACGAGGGGCACTGGCGCGTAATATCGGGTGTTATTAGCTGAAGGCGCCGCTGAGGGCGGGACGACGGGGCGCCTCGCCAAACCCTTATGCAGCGAGGCAGGCGCCGAACAGCAGATTTAGGCCACCCGCCGCAGACGATCGCACGAGCGGCAATAATCACCCTGGCTCTTAAGTGGCAAATTTATATACGATGAGCGCCGCCGCTTTTATATATATAGAAGAACGAACGCACGCATCATTTTTCATGAAGCGCGGGCCCATCAAGGCTATGCAGTTCGCCTTGATGGTTTTTCGACCAAAGCAAATTCATCAATGTCAACAGTGAACAAATTAGCGGCGCGTTTCTTTTGCTATAATTGCTCTGCATGCGTCGACCGCGCTTTTTGTTTCAATGGGCCTTACATTTAATAACTGCGTGTATCGCACGGCACTTCTCGTTATTATTAACACACCGAGATTTATTTGCTACTTTTCACAGAAAAAGGTATAAGATGCGCGCGTGCAGATTAATCAAAGTCAGTCCGAGGTTTGTGCATCAAGACCGCTCATTAAGTAAATCACCGTGTAATATTTCGTGCGGTGGTGCGATTTTTTGTTTTTGTTTTCTTGCGTGCGATGCTTGGTTGCGAGAAACTCTCTCGATAATTATAATTTGAGAGCTGACAGGGGATGCACCTCAATTTCGTCCTTCTAATTGCACACACGCACATTTAGAGCAAATTATGCAATTATTATCAATGCAGAGGCTTTCCTCTGATCCACATCAAAGCCGCTTTTTCTCACAACATTTCTCAGCATATTACAAAAATTTGTGAGACATAGATTGCACACAAAAATCATTGCTATATACCTATTTGGATCGATCAATCTTTTGTTTTGGAGCTCTTTTATATCGCAGAGATTAATCTTAAAGAAGGTTTTCATTATACTCGTTTTTTTCTAGTGATGCGCCTGATGCCGCATTGTGCTGTACCGCCATGTATATGGGTTATAATAATGTTTAAATCTAAACAAAATCATTCTATTATAATAAACTATTCATTTACAATATTATACGGACAGAAATCTTTATACATAGGGCCAGTGGATTTATAATAAAAATGCGACGGTTTTGACTGGCTAATTGATTTCCGAGAAAAAACAATCTCATTTGCACTATAGCGAGTTGATAATTTTAATTTTAGTCCCAATATAAGATTGAATTAAAGCTTTGTAAGCGGTAACATACCAACATTTTGAGCAAAGTTTTGTGTGGAGCTTTATAGGTTGTAAAGTAGAGGATTTATTAGCGCGGGAGAGGGCTCTTAATTAACACACTGCGTCGTGCCTGTCGCAAATCCATGCAGCCCTTGTTTGCTCAACACATTGACGTGTAATGAATCTATTCTCACTGCAATTACCCAAGCAGACCTATTTCATCCTCTGTTTAGTGTTATTGGAGGCCTCTCTTTTATATTATTTGTCTTTGCCGCACACGCATGATGCGCGCGCGGGGAGAAAACTCCGCAGCAAGATGCAACAAATACAATTCAGTAGAGTTTCAAACGCAAAATTCTGCTATTCAATTTCCATTGTCCAATTGAAATCGCTCAAGATATTCTTTTATAATTTTTGGGATATTAGGAAATAATTACACGTTTTTATAAACAAAAAATAAAGTTTATTTTCCATGATTTGTGTTGATTTTGAGTCTTATTAGCTGGAATTTTATCCCTTCGAGAGTAATTACGACGATGTTATTATTGATTGAGGTGCAGGTGGATTGGAAAGTTGGTATATAAACATAGTGATGCACGATCGGAATTTTGCCGAAGCAATTGACAGCTACGCACCCTTTTATATATATAAAGCGCGAAGAAGCAGCGTGAAAAGCGGCTCTTGCGCACACTTCCTCAATTGACAGAGCACTGCGAAAAAATGCGTTATCTACCGAGAAAAAGGGCGTTGGCTGCCGCGCGGTGAGCGCAAAGCAAATTCTGGCGAAAAGCTGCAGCGCGCCGGGCGACTTGAAAGAGGGAGCAGCACCCACACCATCACCGTCGTCGAGCGAGCGAGCGAACAAAAAACGCGCATCCCAACCAAATTTATGTAAATAGGCAAATATGGCGCAAAAAGAGTCGTGGCGCAAAATGCACGATGCAAACACAAAGAGAGCAGCTCGTGCGTCACTCTATGGCTCTGCATGGATTTTATGCCGCGGCGCACGGTGCGGAGCTGTATTCAAATGAGCAGGATGTCAATAATATTTTAAATTCAGTTACCAAGTCAACTACAGTGCGCCGAGATTACAGAGCCGCGGGTATGTTGACTTCAAAGGGCGCTCCCTAATTCACTTTACCTTTCATGCAGATGGAATTGCCAATCTCTCTCCTCTGCTCTTTGTTTCCCGCTCTCTCGGAGGCAATATGAATTTTCCACCATAGCGCAAAACAGCCGCCCATTGGAACGCTGACTCGCCGCAACGCTCACACAGTGTATATTTTGTACATTGTATATAATATGAAATGTGTGCAAAATGAGCTGTTTGCCGGCGCTCGCTCTCTCTCTCATCGCCGCCGCTCCAACACAAACAGAGGAAAATTATTCATGCTGCAGGGGTTGCCTCTTGTGCGCGCCGGCTAATTGTGTTTTCAACATCAATGAAGTGGAAACGTGTAATTATTCAGGGCAATCAGCAGCCGCACGCGAGCGCGGCACGGGAGCATGTTTTCAGCAGAGCGAGACGCATATAGCCAGTGAAATATCATCCCAGGTGCTCTGCAGCAATTTTCTAGGCGTGGGCGCACTTTTGATTTATAAGCTATTAGATGATGAGGAGAATACCTTTCTGATTTGGATAAATACGCCTCTCGTGAGCACGTGATGGATGTGCGGTACATGTCTTCAACTGGACCTCATAATAGAAATCATGGCAGCTCAAAAAAAATCATGGTCATGATAAGTTGAATGGATGTAACATCCTTAATAGTAATAAGAAATGATCTGCATAAGTGACCATGACATGTTCAATGAGCATAGGTATTATTAGGTTTTGTTAATTCAAAAGATATGTTGTAAAAATATCAATAAACATCCTTAGAAACTCAAAAATCGATATTATTTTAGCTTGATTTTAATTTTTGAAAAATGAATAAAACTAACAAGTTGAATTTAAATTTTTATTTTATAGATAGAGTGATGATTTTTGAACAACCAGATTGAAATTTTGTAGTATCATTTCCACTTAAATCCATTTTTATGATTATTTCTCAAACTACTGAATATATGCGGATGTGGCGCTACATGAGGCTGAATAGCCCTACAGAAAACCTCAATAAACAATCATATGAAATATTTCAAATAATTGATTTAGAAGAGGGGAAGAGAATTGTAATAAATTGCAAAAAACTAGGGAAAAGGGATTCTCTTGGCGATTTCGTGTTTGTTCTATTGCTCCGATTTAAATAAATTTGAGATTTGATATATATATTTGAAAATCATGCCAAAATGGAATCGATGGACACTCATTTAGCAGCGTCTAGAATCTTCTATTTTGCTAAACACCGTCTGAAAACATTCTAAACTGACCAAAAAACTTCAAAATTAAAGACAACAACAAGCACTTTTCTCAGCTCGCGCGTGTTGCATATTTTACAGAGCTTTTAAATAATCAACTTATTTGCATAACTAATTATCAGTTTTTACTTAGTTTTAAGACTTTTAATACCTTTTATTTATTATAATTCAACATAAAACAAAGTTCTACGATTCATATCATAATTTTTCCCCAAAATTGACCTTGACAGTTTAAAAAAAGCGGCTATAGAAAAACCTATTTGCTGATCAATATCATCATGAATTACAGTCTAAAAAATCATCTTTTACGCCCAAAACACCTTCAAAGACTCACTCAAGTTTTTCGATGCCGTTATAATTCAATTTAATGTCGTCAATTAGTGCAGCAGGTTGTGAATTCCATCTTTTTGAACATTTGGCCCCCATTTATGAAGGGCAGTTTTGTCACCCGCCAGCCGATCAACTCGAACGCATTATATCTAGAGGTGATTACTTTCGATGAGTTGTATTAGCTGTAAAGTGTATGAGTTGCGACGTGATAAAGCGGCGGGCGCATATGTTGTTGCGCGCGGGGCCGAAAAGGTCGTTTATTTACCAACAATTTGGGCCGCCGCCGATTTGGAGAGATGAGCGGCTGGATTTAATCAAGAGAGCTATAGCTATAGAGCGTGCAGCCAAACTGAGCAAACACCATAAAACGAGATGATGCATGATCCGGCCGGCCGGCGCGCACACCCTCCTCCCTATGTGCATCATGCAATAAAAGGGCCGGCGTGCGGGGGTGGCGGTAGCGCTGCGAGCACGGAAACTCTTGAGAGCTAGATTGCAGCCTTTGAATCGGATCAACGCGCGCGCTGTTTGCTCTGGACATTAATGAAAGAGACCACCTCGCCGTGTGCGCCTGGTGGTCCACGCCGACCTCTAGCTCATAAATTCACCAGAGCGCGTGAGCCAATCATTTTCAATTACGCAATCCACTCTGATTTTGATCACACAGCCATATGAGCCAATGTACTGCCAAGACACCAAGAGCAAAAAGAGCGAAAGACTTTAAGTACATAAGTTTTTTTCTTGTTAAAAAGTCACTGATACAAAAATGTATGTTGATTTAATAAATGTGTCAAACTACATTAATTTCCAAAATATTGTTCATTAAAATTATTTATTCAATTACAAAATTTTAAAGAACATAAATTATATTCAACATGATGCATGTAAGTTTCCTTGAAACTTATGAAGTTTGAAATAAAAAAATTGCAGTTAAGCCAATTCACTTAAAAATAATATATATATATTACGGATAAGGGTTAGTCTTTAACATCTCTCAGAATAATCCTCAACTCAAAAAACCAACGAGGACGGCTAAATTCTTATTTCAAAGTTAGTTCAAGTTAATTCAGCCTTGACGTCAACTTTAATGCACCCCCAATTTCTTAGAGCGCATCTAATCTAATATTTAAAAAAAAAATTAGTTTTAAGAAATTCAGGAAATTAAGCACAGATTTTGTGAATATATATATTTTATAATATGAATATTTCAAAGTTTAAGAAAAAGTAGTTTCTGAAATTATAATTAATTTCTTGCTGGCTAAACTATACTTTAATCACAAATCCTTAATATAAGATTTATAATATATTTATAATATGTTACTGCGGAGCTTGGTTTTTGTAACTTTTTTACGCGATAATGTGAACTAAAATCGTTGCTAGAAAAAAGTTGTCAATAAAAGCATATAAAGAGTCAAACAGTGATCATATGTGATTTAATAGCCCTCTCTGGGCGTGGTGGGTGCTGACGAGACTGCTGGTGAGAAACCAAAAATTTTCCCACCCTCATTTACGCAGCCCGTGTTCTCGTCATGCATGATAATTTCATGATTGACGGTGTTGACGATGCCCTGTGTAATATCTGTCCAAGATCTGAAAAACAAAAAGATGCTTGGCGCCCACAAGCAATAAAAAAACACTACGGTGACGAGAGATCGAACAGCTAAAAAAAAACAAGTCGCGGCATCGGGGGTGAAAACGATATTATTTATTGCTCTCCCACATATATTAGGGTGCGATCTTGCTTGGGCGCGATCTGCGTCTCACGCATCGGCGGGGCACCAACAGAAGCGTTTTTTTCCGAGTCGAAGCACACATTGACGCGATTCGGGACAAGAAGGGCGAATATCCTTTTTTGTGGTATATAATGCAGTGCGAGAGAGCTCTTTATCTATATCTGTGTGTGCGTGGCGGCGGTAGTGCAATTTATTTTATCACTTTATTTGACCTTTTTGAGGTGCCGCCGCCTTTTTTATTGTATAATATTTGTTTCCCCGCGCGCACAGATATTGCTGCAAAATTCACACAGCAAACACGCACCGCCGCATCACACACACACAGAGCAGCGCAAACACTGGAAATAATAAAAGTGCCTGCGCGCGCGTTCACGCACCAGCCACAAACACCCAAAATATACTATGATGCACGCCGCAAAAAGGCATTGGCCTCGCACTCGTAATACTTGGAAGCAGAGCAGCGCAGGTATATATTTGCGCTCTTCGAAAGCCACTTGCTATACATTTGAAATAAAGAGAGCTTTCTTTTGTGCTATACCATAATTACTTAGTGCGCTTTTGTTTCAAGAAAAAACTGTCACAAAAAAATTAATGCAAAAGTTATTCGATATTGGAGAGTTCTATATTTCTTGGAATAGAGAACGTAATTTTAGCTAATCTTATATCAATAAATATAGTGCTGTCTTTCCCCGTAAGATTGCCCGAATCTGATTAATTAGGCACCTGAAATTTAATTACCCAACATTTCCTGGTAATATAGCTCCGAAAAAACAAGCATACAACCTTTTTTTGAATGGTTTAAATTACAAATTTTTCTAAAAAAAATACCGCACAAAGCTAATATTGAACTTAAAATATTAATAATTTAAGCTATAGCCATAAAAAATCATCACACCTGTCACCAACATTACAAGTTAAGAATTTTGTGAGCAAATTAAGCAGATTTAGGGCTGCCAAATATATACGCTTTTTTGGGTGCATTTAGTCGCCTTGTTTAGACTGTTTAGCTCCCTGCCATTTAGTCATTGTTTTAGTCTCTTTTTTGCCAATTTAGTCAGTTAAATTGTGTCTTTCTCAATACAGTTTCTAGCCCTCAATTTTCAATAAATTACTTGTAATATGAAAAACTGTGAAAAATACAACGCACAGTTGCGTCTTTACAATCATGGTTTTGAGCACGAAAAATGAAACAATAAATTTAAATATACCTTTTTATAGGCTTACATGTAAAATATTTTAAAAAATGATTTAATATTTGCAAAATACCCCTAAAATTAGGCAACATTTCATTCGGGAATTAGACAAAAATTGCCTAATTTCACACATTTTGCTTAATTTTAGTCTCTGCAAGTCGGATTTAGACTCTTTTAATCAGTTTTGGGGAAAAATAATCCACCGAAGTGAGACTTCCATTTTCAAGATTCGTAATGATATCTTGGTGAGATGATTTGGAAGCACAGACAAAAAAAATCAACTAACTTATAGTTTGGCGCCTCTATTATAAAGTCATCTCATTCATAAAGAGTTGAAATTGAGCAAGGTTAGTAAAAGCAATCTGCCGATGCGAAATTAGCAAAGCACTTTTGCGCCGGGACTAATCAATGAATTTTATTTTTTCTGTGAATTAAGTGCACGTGGCGCGGTGCGGTGTTTGTAATTCCCTCTGCGCCCATCCACATCATATAGTCAATTAACCTGGGCACATAAAAGCGCTCTCTCTAAAAGCACAATGACGGTTTCATTGAGATATAGTGTTGTGGGAGGGCTGGGGGGCATCAATTGATGCGAGGTGAATTTTTGCGTTTATATACATTAAGTGTGCGCTCGCGAGCTGTATATCACCGCGTGCTGCACATATATATACAGCAGACGGACGCACCGGGCGCGTTATAAGCTCTGCACCAAAGTAGTTTTGTCCTGCGGGCGGCGTCTTTGATGTGCTGCTCTCTTTGACAAGCCACACAATGCCGCGCTCACACATCGACGCAGAGACCACATGTGTATATATTGGGATTGCGACTCACTCGCTAGCTCTCTGTGTTAATAATCGGACGCAGGCGAGGGTAGGTTATATGGATTTACCTGGCGGATGATGAGAGGTGATGTCTCTGCCCCACAATGCGCCGCGGCATACACCACAAATTGTATTTTATTGAGGTCCCTTATTTACACAACGTCCTCTCTCATCTCGCTGCTGCGCAGGGTCAACGTGACCTGAATATTATCTCAATAGAATAAGACGATGCACTCTCGTGACGCACTAAAGGAGAGCAACGCAGGAGTAATAAAATCGTCAAAATAAAAAGATTAGAACTTACATAAAACAAAATAGATATTAATATACATTCAATCAACAATAAAGAAAAAATATATTAAAGTAAATTAAAATTAAATTTTGTACACACAATAAAAGAATTTAACTTTAAGCAAAAAATTTAACATTTAAATTCAAACAATATCTCAAATGTTTAAAATAAAATATTTTGACATTAAAATAAAATATGAAAAATTATTTATGTGCAAAACTGCCGCATATGGTACTTTTCACTTCAATCTCAATTTTGTTCTCTTTTTTGTCGCCAAAATGTACGTTTGCAAAATTCAAATATAGAGATGACTGAACATAAAAAATAAATAAGAATATCTTTCAACATACATGAAATCTTTTAGATCCGCGTTCAAATTTCCATTTTTCATTATTCAAATCAAAAACAGAATAATATATAAAGTCAGCGTACAAATTCCATGTCCGCTTTTTGGATCTGCACTTAATGCAGGGGGCCGGAGTTCAGGCTTCAGGTGTTCTGCCAAATTTTCAGATTTCAACCTCCTCGTCCCTTTCATCAAAGCATAGAAAAGTGTTTGGATTTTGCTTGTCAATGTTTTTGCAAAGTTTTGCATTATTCATTAACTCTGCTCAAATAAGAAAAGTGTGAAACAGGAAGATAAGTCCAAAAGCCTTAATGGCGGTATATTATTTGTTCAAACGTGTCTCAAGCACAGGTGGTGTCAGGAAGTTGTTTTGTTATATATGTTCTATAGTGACGATTGTGTTCTCTCGAATTATCATTATTTATTGTGTGCTGCTGCTGAACCAGCATCTCGAGAGGACAATGGAAAAGGGGTTTACTCTTCTGTCGACGTGCAAGGTGGCGCGTATTATTGTTATTATTTCGGGTGGAGTCGCGCACGCGGCTGCATTGGAAAAAAGATAGAGTGTCGCGCTCTCAGCGCAGTTGATCGCGCAGCTCCCAGTGCACCGCCGGCGGCCACATCAAAGCAAAATAAATCTATATCGTAAAGTGAATTTATAACCCGGCGGCAGTGCGACGATTACGCAAAGATAAAGAGCAATATAGTGCGAGCGCCACTCTCTTCCTCTCTCGGTCAGCCCTCATTCGCCTAAATGCTTTTCTTCGAGCTGCTTTTTTAGCCGCGGCTGCATGTGTGCATGGCGAATTCGCGCACACCGACTATAAGACTTGCGACTGACTCACGCCGAGGCTGTTAACAGAGCGTTTACGGTGTACCGCCCCTGATTGTTTGATTGCGACGACGGAAGTTTTTTTTACAACATATCGGATGATGCGACTGCCAGTGCGCGTATCTTTTGGGAGCAGGAGTGGGGCAACCTGAGACTAATTTGCTGAGCGAAAACTTGAGCTTCGATGAAAATCGCATCACTCCCTTTTCTCGGTAAGACACTTTTGTTGATGTATATATATTTATATGTATATATAGTATATATATCTAATTGTTTCTTTAGACAAAACTCTTGATTGATAAAAACATGTAGGTCACAAAATTTGTTTTTGAATGAGCGGTATAGATTATTTTTTGTTTCCTTCACTCACCTAAATTACAAATCAAGTTTAAAAATAGGCATCAGACAACATCTGAAATTATATTGAACGCATGCAGCTTTTTTAAACGTTAGCGAGAGAGGGTGAAAATCTATAATATACCAGACTTATATATCCCCTAGCAAAAGATATAGTTCATCTCACGCATATGCAGAAACAGCACGCTAAAAAATCACTGCATATTCGCTAACTCTATGATTCTGCGCCGTAAAATTTGGCTGACAAATATCTATTTGCGCCTTGAAACTTGTTAAATAAATAAGGCAGAAATGTACTAAAAAAGCATAATAAGTTTTGTTGACCAATTAAGTCAAGATTAATTATTATTTACATTAATTTAAAATATAACAAAATGTCAAAAATCCACGAGTCGCGAAACTCGAATATGCGGACAAAAATAAAGAATTGACAAAAATCAAATTTTACGATAACTCTGCCAATAGGCTCTCAAGTGCCTGCCATGCCTTTTCCCATTCTGTTAAGCTTTGGTGAACATTTCTCGCAGTTCTATACATTTGCAAACTACTTAACTTATAACAATAATCTTGATGCAACACCAAAATATTCAATGATGGGACATTGGGATGATAATAACAAAAGCTAACAGGGATGCCACGGGACTTTCATTATAAGCTCAAAAACTTCATAGAAAATTACAAATACAAATACGTAGAAAATTTCTTATAACTTATAAATTAATGAAATTATAGAAAGGAACAAGTTTAAAGTGTATAATGGCATATGCATTGGCACTTGGGCACAGCAAAGAATGCAACTAAGCTCCTATGGAAAAAAAGTTAAAAAAATCTAGGGTTATTATTTTTATAAAAGGTATATTTTAAACCTCTCTGCATGCGAAATGGAATTACAACAAACACTTATTATAATCTGAAAAGGAGGAAAATATTTATATTTGATTTGTTGCGACGCAGGGACAGAAGATGCAACAATATTCTTATCAATTCTTAAGCAACATTTAAAAATTTTGCAAAGCAGAGGGTCAATACTGAATTGGAGAATTTCACCATGGAGCATCATTGAGTCATATATATTATGTCGGCAGATGGCTTATATCCATTTGCGAGTCTATGAAAGTTTGGGTGCATGGTAAAGGAGAAAAATATAGAATTTACATGTTAAAAATTTAACAAGATGAAAAACTGTCTTCATGAACAAAAAACAGCATAAACGCACAGACCGAACGTCCGAGTACTCGGTAAGCCTTACCAAGTTTCTCAACTAAAAACGGACATATAGAGAATCAACTTGGTTGGGATAACCAAGATGCAACTCGAAAACATTTTCCAAGCTAGC
>LVVX01381800.1:0-11747 GCA_001676355.1 Baetis rhodani | reverse complement strand
ATATAATAAACGGCATTTTAAAGACGCAGAAATGTATTTTACAAAAAAATTCCATAGCCCATAATATAAAATAAAGTGTAAGAAAGATTAATTACTTACCTTTAACATGTTTGTGAACTAAAAGGGACTGTTGACTGGAAAGAGGTGGAACGTTGACGACAATGTGCTGGAACAGAAAAATAAGATCTCTTAGACTGGATTCTCAAGTACCATATTTTGAGCAGTGGGCATAAATTTATATAGTAGAGCGGTCAGGGTGAGAGCCATTAGATTGACCCTCAGTGCTCGTCTGTTGTGATTTGATTGGTTCTTTCTTCTCACTGGACGTATCTGATGTTTGTGGTTTGGGTCAAATGTCCTACTGTGATATTGTTTTCCATTTTCCCTTGTTGCAGCCATTTTTGTACGCCCAACTTATTAGTCATTTTAATTATTGCCTCTCTATACACGAAGTTAAAAAATGATTATGTTTTGACTTGCTAAAAAAATACAGTACCTGATAAGAAATCTTTGGTATCACCACTGCAAATGCTTCAAAAGCAGCTCACCGCATAGTGGTATCACTGTCAATTTTGGAGTATCATATTCATAACCTAATAATAACCAATGTCAGGTTTCTAGTGCAATATTTTAAATATTCTAATATTTGGGTCAAATTTCCTGCCAAGATGACATTTTTCTCCTATTACTGACATTTTTTGCGCCAAAATTCCTAGACATTTTGTTGCTCTCCATGTTCAAAGTAAAAAATTATAATATAAATAATTTAGAGCTAGCTTGTATTATTTTAATAAAATGCGATTCCCTCAAGAAAATAGTTCATAGAGGTTGGTTTTCGAGGATGAAATCATTGTTTGAAATAATTTTGCCCGTCCTCGTCGTTTGGAGTAGGTGTTTATTCTGAGAGATTTTCATCACAGGCAGAACATTGTACTTGCTCAACTAGTTTCGGCTGATGGCTCAGCCATATATCATCAGACAAATAACCCAAAAAAATTCTCTCACTTCGGTAATTTTATAAATTTTAATACAAATTAATTTTTTGACTCATGGAAGTAAATGAGTTTGTAAAAATAATTATAATGTGTGGGGAACCCTAAGTATTATCAAATTTGGATATTCGTAATTTCTACGTTTAACTAAACAATTATTAAAATACCAATGAGATTGCTCACAATCCAGACACTAGAAAAATGAACAAAAGTGGACAGGTCACTCAAAGAACCCACATTGTATTAGGGTAGCGAACCCAGTGACCGGCCAGTAAATCATGAAGAGAAGACCCTATGTTTTCTTATATAATATTGTGCTTAAAAAAATTCATCTCGTGATATTTATTCTTGGGTCCAGTGGTCCAGTGACCGTACAAGGCTGCGCAGTAGCTTTGTATTCATGTGCAGCGTCCGCAATTGTAGAAAAGCTATCAACTTTTAAATAGGTACTTGAAAAACAAAATTGTGCATAAATAATTTCCATATAGACTTACTGCACACACCTGTATGGAATTAAGAAAAATGTACGGGGACTGGGTCCGCTACCATGGTTCTGTTCTTTCACTTACGTGAGCTCTGATTCAGTAGAACACAAAGGACAACGATCACTGACGTCTCAGCTACACGGATGGCTAATTGCAGACTTCGCCAGGAGATTCTTGGTCAAGCAGTCTGTGCCGCTCGCAGTCGCCGTCCCACGTGCTCTCCCACAGCTCTCTCCGAGTTTTCCGAGTCTTCCGAGTCTTCCGTCGTCTACACCTGGGTGTCGCTAGTGTGCGTTACGATTATGCGTGACGTGATCGCGTGACTAGTTGCCATAGTCTGGAGCTTCGTCTAGACAATATTTTGGCCAATGAATATGTGGCTACGTCAGAACTGACTTTCGCTCATTGCTTCTAGATTTTGCGGGAAATTTAAGTTGTAATTTTAGAACACCTATTTTGATTACCTTAAGAACTAGTTGAGATAGTTTATGCTGCTTAAAATATCATTGTCTTACTGGTAAAACTGTGCGTATATTTGTTTTTTGTTTATTAAATTGCTGCAAATTAATGAATTTGTCTGTTAAAATGTGTTTGAATAATAATGATACTCTCCTGATCTCGACACTTCATTTAATAATGAGGTAGACTTGTTGTATTTGGTCAATTATCAATTATAAACGTATTAAAGTCTAGTCATTAAATTTATGCTGGGCCTGTGAAAGCAACATTCCTAGCTTAAATAAATTTCACTTAATCATGCACATTTGAATGCCACGTAAAACAAAAAGCTATTGTTTGTACAAATATTTATGGACTTACAGCATTCATGCAACTTCGTGTAAGACTGAAATTCCACGTGTTTATGATCAGTTTGGACCGTAAAAAACAAATAAAAGAAATATTAAAACACACATTATTAAGTAAGAATCGGTATACAAATATACAACAGTGGTCGATGATTATTAGTTCATTGATGAATTTCCACTAAAATTTAAAATAACTGTTGTGTAATTTACAGATATCTAATGAAGTGGCTTACATGGAATAAAAATTTGTCTCAGCACTGAGTAAATAGCAAGCGTGCAAAAGAAGAAGCAACGTAGCCTAGCCCGCGTAACGTCGACGCCCGGCCAGTTGCATACCAGCGCTGCGACCGGCCGAGACTGGCGCATAAGTGACTCCTGGACTCCTCTAGATGAAAGTCACAATAGACACTTGTACTTATATGCTAGTTTATGATGATTTTTTTAAATCTAAACAGTGGAAAAATATAAAGAAGCTAATCAAATATTAAATTAAGTTGTACTCTCGAAAGAGACCGAAAGAGACAAAAAAATTTAATGAATTTTAAATGTGGAACGTGAAAATGAGAAAATGTTTTGTTTGGGTCTTTGGGTATATATATTTAAATTCTTGTTAAAACGTAACAGATGTAGGGTAGCAGGTAACAATAGCAGAGGGATTTGTGCGCACTTGAGAGTTTTGGAAACTTCCACCGCCAAGAAGATGATGTCGTTCTTCTTGCGACTCAAAACTAATCTATCTCCATAGAAAAGTCATCATCGTCGTCTATCTCCATCGGCTCGGGCCAATCAAATTCGGGGGCTGCAGCAGGCCCCAACCGGGAAGGCTCCACGATTGAGGTCCTCTGATGTCTGCTCTGGTTGAAACATGATTGCCATAGATGAATTGATGCCGATGAACGGGTGGTGGGGTCGCAGCTTCCGAGACCCAAGGACTTTGTAAACCGGTCTGCTAAATTGCTGTTTATAAATACTGTCATTTTATAATCAGCAATTTTATCGGTTTGAAATTCTTCGGGTCTCTGAATGTTCATGGACAGCTGCTGCATCTTCTCGGTAAGGACATCGATTTTACGATTCCGGTTAGCTGTGGCCAATCCCTCGAGCTGTGAACAAAATATTGTTTTAAGAAAAGGGGACGTTAACATTTATTATTTATTGGAGATGGAACTGTAATCTTGTTAAGAAAGTTAACTACGCTACTACGCCCTAAAGTCAAAATAATATATTCTATTAAAAAATTCCGTAGTCTAACAGTGATAATATTGTAGGTACAAGCGGGTACAAGAAAGAAAAGTTACTCACCATCAGCATGGTTGTCAGCTAAAGAAGACTGTTGACCGAAACAATGCTGAACGTTGATGGTAATCTGCTGGAAAAGAAATAGTATCTCTAAGACTGGATTCTTGACTACTATATGGAGCTCTTTCGAAAAAGATCTAGCTTTTAGAGCAGCGGGCGTCAATTTATATAGTAGTGTGGTGAGGGTGGGAGCCAGTAGAGTGACCCTCAGCCCTAGCCTGATAAGATTTGATTGGTTCTTACCTCTCAATGACGCATTTGATGTTTTTGGTTTGGGTCAAATGTCCTCATGTGATCATTTTTTCCATTTTCCCCTCCTGCAGCCATTTTTGTGAGCCCATGTTCTTAGTAATGTAATTGCTCTCTGTGTAAAAAGTGATTATTTCAACATGATATTTTTTTAATAAAAGACATAGCACTAAGGACGTCGATGCTCCAAATCCTATGAGCTGTTGATGACTGTTGCTGATCGCTTCAGCTGTGAACAGATGCTATTTTTAAGAAAAACCTAATCTGTTCATAAAAGCAGAGTGATTTTAATTCAACTCTAAAAAAGAGACATTCAAACATATGTGTACACTATTTTTGAAGTAAATAGTAATAATGTATTATTTTTAGAACACAATAACGGCAAGACTTGACGTCATTAAATTATTCCACTTTATCTGTGAGCAACAAATAATGCAAAATGGTTCAAAATTTAAGGTTTCTTATAGGTTAGCTATTTTTTATAATATTAGTTTTGAACATGTTTTACTTTCGATTAATTTTACTGCTCATCTCATATTTAATGAACATCAAGAACTCCTTCTTGCAATTTTAAATTTTCCAGTTCATTTATTTTAAAATAATAGGTTTGGTTATAGATTCATAGGGAGGTTTCCGAACAGGTTTACGTTTGAGTATACACCTGGTTGATAATTTTGTTGAAACTTTTTGTAACCAGATAGATTTCCTGAACCATATACTCTCACTAATTTATTGATTAATGATAATCCGAATAGTTATGGATTTCATGTTAAACGATTTTGACGTTTTTAATATCATATGTTGCTTATTGATTACGCTAACTCGAACTTTAAACACAAAACAACAAACAAGACCAAATACTCGTAAAGCACACAATACTAAGTAAGTATCATAAGCATCACTATTAAAATACTATGATTTGCATTTACTAAGTACATTGGCCGTTTCTGTAAAATATAGATTATTATTTAAATGTTTTTAATTTAAACGGACTTCAGTATCAAAAAATATCTCTTATAAAAGATCAGCGTGCGAAAGAAATAGCAACGTAGACTAGCCCGCGCAACACCAGCGCCCGGCCAGTTGCATAGCCAGAGCGGAGACCGGCGTCTTTACTCTCAAGTTGATTGATTCAATAGATGAAGATACTTTTTTAGTTATTGCTGTACTCTGAAGACATTATTTGAGCTCTTAATACTTTTTGAGCTAGTGTTTTGGACTTGAAAGTGGTCCCAATGTTTATGTTTAAAACAACTAGAATTTGGAGTGAGCAAATAAAAATATTTTCTTTGGGTGTGTTGCAAAATCTTATTAAAACTTAACAGATGTGGGGTAACAGGTAACAGTATAACGGAGGGATTTGTGCGCATATCACTCAAGAGTTTTGGAAACTTCCACCGCCAAGAAGATGATGTCGTTCTTCTTGCGACTCAAAACTAATCTATTTCCATAGAAAAGTCATCATCGTCGTCTATCTCCATCGGCTCGGGCCAATCAAATTCGGAGGCTGCAACAGGCCCCAACCGGGAAGGCTCCACGATTGAGGTCCTCTGATGTCTGCTCTGGTTGAAACATGATTGCCATTGATAAATTATTGATGCCGATGAGCGTTTGGTGGGTTTGCCGCTTCCCAAGGAATTCTTGAACTGGTCCGCAAGGTTGTGGTTTATAAAATCAGTGATCTTATAGTCAGCAATCCGGTCGGTTTGAATTCCTCTAGATCTGTGAATGTTTATGGACAAATTTTGCATCCTCTCGCTAAGGACATTGATGTTACGATCTCTGTTAGCTGCGGCCAATCTCTTAAGCTGTGAACAAAATATATATTGTTTTAAGAACGAGAATGCTCAAATTTATTATTTATTCAAGACTTTATTCAATCTTGCTGAGAAAATTAATTAATAATTAATTTTGATATTGTACTAAAAATTACTTAGGCTGCAATAATGCATGTAAATGAAAAAAATTATTTACCATCAACATGGTTGTCAGCTAAAGAGGACTGTTGACTGAAATAATGCTGAATGTCGACGGTAATCTGCTGGAACAGAAATAGGTTCTCTAAGACTGAATTCTCAACTACTACGGAGCTCTTTCAAAAAAGATCTAACTTTTAGAGCAGCGAGTGAAACTTTATATAGTAGAGTGGTCAGGGTGGGAGCCATGAGATTGACCCTCCACCCTCGCCCGAAAAGATTTGATTGGTTCTTACCTCTCAATGACGCATCTGATGTTTTTGGTTTGGGTCAAATGTCCTCTTGTGATGATTTTTCCATTTTCCCCTACTGCAGCTATTTTTGTGAGCCCATATTCTTACTTAGTAATATAATTGCTCTCTGTGTAAAAAGTGATTTATTCGACATAATATTTATTTTCATAAAATATGTAATTTCATAAGAGTTCTTTGGTATCATCACTGCAAATGCTTCAAAAGCAGCACACCGCCGTTTAGTCTCATTTTTTTAGCATAATTTCAATTTTAATTTATTCATTTTACGAGATCAACCATAATATTAACTTTACACACAAAAGGTTCACAGCTATTTAAAATACAATACACGAGTCATACGAGAAAATCAAATTAGATACAATCATAATTTCTTAATACAAAAAGACGGTCGTGTACCAAAAGTGTTTGTGTTGGTTTTAGAGCAATAAACAGTTTGTGTCAGATTTTTTTTCCATTATTCTTATTATTCATTACATCATTTCCTGCTACTTTATCCAGAAGCAAGATAAAAATAAGACATTGGGATGCTGGTTTTTTAAAAATATATCAAGTGTACAAAATATGTAAGATAATGATTATATTACGTTTTTTACTTTAGTGATGTGAAGGAGAGATCGACGACGAATAATTTCCCTTGTACAACTTTGAAAGAGTCTTTGATGGAGTGGCAGTTTTAGCACTCAATTGAGTTTTAATTTAATGTACCAGTCAATTTGGCAGGTAGCTCAGTTTTTGGATAAAATGTTTGCCAACCAGTTTAATATCTTGTTTGGAAAAGTCACAAGATCAGTGCTACGCTTGTGTATTAACATTCCTGACAACAAAGGCCTAGTTTGAATCCATTTGCCTAATTGATGCAATTTAAACCGTCAAGAAAAATATAACCATTTCCTGTACAATTATAAAAAGATACATAATGGTGATGAACCTCTATGATGGAAGAAATTTCATGTTGATGATCATAAAGAAAATTTCTCAATGGTTTGTTTGTCCATGAATGACATTTACTGGAACTTTAGACCGCAAACTAAAAATAAGATAAGCCGGTGACGAAAATCTCTCAGAATAAACACCTACTCCAAACGACGAGGAAAGCCTAAATTATTTCATAAAATGAGTTTATCCTCGAACGTTAACCTCTAAAAACAAAAAAATAAGATGTGTTCTTTGCTCATAATAAAGTAATAAACGAACAAAATTCGTGAGTAATCATCGCTATACAAATACCGACAAAATAAAAACATGTTATAGCTATTAATTTTACTGATGAATTTCTATTATAGTTCTGAACAATTGTTGGACAATTTATAAAGAAATAACAAAATAGTTGGTTTGTTGCACGTCTTGGACGTTTAATGAAATTTCTTCTATCACAAAATGGTTAGAATGAAATTAAAAGGTTTCAAAGTTAAGCCCGCGTGTAAATGAAAAAGCATCGTTGACAAGCCCGCATAACATCAACGCCAAGCCAGTTGCATACCAGCGTGGCGAGTGGCCAAAAGATCTTGCAATACGCTA
The DNA here is from genome assembly GCA_001676355.1 of Baetis rhodani. Taxonomy (NCBI): domain Eukaryota; kingdom Metazoa; phylum Arthropoda; class Insecta; order Ephemeroptera; family Baetidae; genus Baetis; species Baetis rhodani. The sequence goes on along the minus strand of LVVX01381800.1, from coordinate 4,168 downwards.
AATAAAAGTCTACAATCGCTTAATTTGCACGATTTATTTGTATACCAATGCCAATCAAATATCTTATAATTTATGAAAAGTGGAAAAGATTGAGGTTTTAATTAAAAACTAGCTTGCAGTACTATTGTAATATAATATGTCTGCTCCTTGAATAGACTTTAAAATAACTATTGTTCTAGTTTTGTAATACATTTTTAAGGTAAAACATTCCAATCAGACAATCGTTTCTAGGGGTAAAGTGCGAAATTTATTTCAATTTCATAGCAGGGTGGGTCAAGAATAAGCAACAACAGCTGGATTTTGCTTTCATTATTGAAGCTTGACTGTCCTAGCAGTTTTGATGCTGAGGAGTTGGTGTTGGGTTTGCAGCTTCCAAGACCCAAGGAATTCTTGAACTGGTCCGCAAGGTTGTTGTTTATAAAATCGGTGATCTTATAGTCAGCAATCTTGTCGGTTTGAATTCCTCTAGATCTGTGAATGTTCATGGACAACTGCTGCATCCTCTCGCTAAGGACGTCGATGTTCCAAATCCTATGAGCTGTTGTTGGCTGTTGCTAATCGCTTGAGCTGTGAACAGATGTAATTTTTAAAACAACTTACTTTTTTCTTAGAAGTTTCACATTTATTTTAATTAGACTCTAAAGAAGAAGAGGCACATTATTTTTTAAGTAAATATTATTAATGTACAATAAATAAAAGCAAGACTAGACATTAGTAACTTTGTCCTTTTGCTATCTGTAAGCCAAAAAATAGTGCCACAATGTTTCAAAATTTAAGGCTTATTATCATAAATCAGCTATTTTTCAAATTAAATTTATAGAGTCAAAATTATAAATTAAAATATAAAAATGTTGTAAAAATTACTTACGATCAGCAAGTTTGGTGTGAGCGACGACTTGGTGGCTGCAAAGCCCCCGGCGTTGTTATTCATGATTTGCTGAAACAGAAAAAGTACCTGGTTATTATCTATCCGGAAGCTTTTTCATAATAGAAACTATTTTAATACGCAGCAGAGGGAATGTGTGGTTAAAATGTTCTCTGTGAGAGCCAGAGTTGCCTGCAACTGTAGCAAATTTAAACTTGTATTTTTTAAGCTTTTCCTTTTTTAATTATAAGTAAAAGATATTTTTGGCATTTTAGGTAAATTGCAATTTTACTCACCACCACAATGTTCCGGCGCCTTCGTCGTACACCACCCAACCCTGTTCTGCAGATGATAAAAATTGAATATTTTAATATGCACATTATTATTCCAGCTCCACAACACTTACAAGGAAAACTCTTTCGAGTTGATGGCATCAGCAGTGGCTTCATAACTGGGAATTTGGGTACCCATCCTTATCCGCCTTCTTGTTAGTTTCTAACAATTTGGAGTTAGTTCTGGTGCGAGCAAGTATGTGCTGAGGAATGAAAGTAGTCCTTCCGCTTACTTCTCTCGACTGCTGCTCTTCAAAATTCATGTCTTTATATATATATGCGAGCGGCCCGGCGCTCAATTCTAAAGGTCGTGTAAAATCAAATTGATTGTGCGGTGCGTAACAAAAACAACAATAGACTAATTTTACTTTATGGTACTATGATCATTGATCGTCATTAAAAGTCAGCTGACGCATTATGACTTTGTTTGCTCAATTTGTTTGTGCAACAAATGGTGTCATTTTATTAAACTAGTGTTTATTTAATCATGAAAGGCCAACATAAAGAATCTGGCGCATCACCAAATATGACTTCATGAGATCGGAATGCGGCGAGTCGAATGAGTAAATATTTGTATATAATTATTGATAATATGTAACATCATTAATTATCTTTTGTAAATAAATATTATGGAGCTAAATATAGCACACAAGTTCAAACTGCGCACCCCCCGTGTTGATGTGGATGCAACAGAAAATTCATTTGTCGTCAAAAGTTGCAGGCTCTGGAACAACTTGCCAGAAAAATTGAGTTTAAACTCAAATATTAATTTGCTCTCAAAAACAGTATTTTGATGGCTATAAACAAGCCACTGCTTGATAATTTCCTCTCTCTTTAATTTGAATGTCTGTATGATGTTATTGAACGAGGCAGAAAATGCCTTATGTAATGTCATTGAACACCATTTGCAACAAAAATACTTACCACCGGTCTCGTGATTCAGGGACATTATGGCTTACCACCGTGATCGCAAAATTATTCTGCTGGTAATGGGCATTAAAATATGCGAACATAATCAAATATAAATAGCTAATTAGCACATTCATACATATGCTTATTCAACCGCCAATTATTAATGCTGCAACTGCAAATTTATAGTAACACCATCTGTTTTTTTTTATACAAGAATTGCAGCCAGTCGAGCCAGCCGTGATTTTTGGCGCTATAATGTCAATAAAAATGCGTTTGGCCAAAAATAATTTGAATAGGTTGGCTAATTTTTGGTTTTTATTCACCTTTAAACCATTATTATGTCATTTTACACATATTAGCAGTTGGTTTACCAATTCTTTTTTGTTTCTTTTTATCTCTACAATTTTCGTAACTTGACACAAAGCTAAAAATCCTCGCGGCCACTCAGCCTCATACAGCGAAAAATCCATGTACAGAGACTTATGATTTTTTAGTAACAAACATTGAGTTTGAAAATCAGTGCACTATTTGTGTAGATAGAAAAATAAGGTTTGGTGTTGACGCTTAATGCCATCGAAATGCTGCTTCATGAGGATGAGTATGTGTTGTAATATGCAAGCCCGCGCAACACCCACGTCAAGCCAGTTGCATACCAGCACGGTCAAACGGCGTCAGCCTCTCAGCTTACCACTTAGAATTTTGTTTCTATTGCAGCAAAATTTTCTCTGCCAGCAGGATCATAATTTAAAATTAGACTGAATATGCCTGCTGATTTCTATGAACATCAATGGTAGAAAAAGAAGCAATAATAATTATTGAATTTTTATGTTTGTTTTAAAGTTGTGTTTATTTATAATATTTACATTTTTATGTTTCAACATTAGAGCCAATTAAGTAACCATATTTTTACTATGTACAATTATGTGCAAGTGATTTATACAAAAACTTTGTTGTTGCAAACGTTTGAAAAATAAATAGAGTTAATGTTCTTACATGATACAAATAAATAACAATTTTATTAAAACTTAACAAAGGGCGAGAATTTTATGTACATTGACAGGACTTTGAGCACGACGTCACTTGCAAGGTTTTCTTCATCCCTGCTTAGCGTCCACCACACACCACCACCGAAGATCCTATTTCCACACGGAGAGTTCACAGTCGGATCTTATTCCACCTCCATCGCAAATACACAATTGATGTGCAAGGCTGGATAGAGTCCCGATCGTGGCGTTTCGACTACTTTGGTCTTGAAAATATTCTTGTTGAAACGCCAGTTTCGTTGCCTCAGAATTTTCGCAGCGGACGGATGGGTGTCCGGTGTCCAGTACCTCACCTCCAATGGATTCCAAGACCGCTTTACGCTTTTAACGAGCAGTACTGGCGGCTTGCAAGCTGATCTTTTCCTCGATTGCTTCATTGGAGGGCACACTTCCATTGGCTCCAAGAACTCAAAAGTCAAGTTGGCCAACGTGGAAGGGGGCGTAAATTGCACTTGCGGACTTGCAGGCTTCACCACAAAAACCGTTGGTTGCCTAACTTGGCAGACCGGAGGGCTTTTTTGGGTGGAGGGCCCTGCTGCATTGAAGTCCTGCACAGTGCTGGTTACGCCATTGGACAGGTACGGACTGGCCGATGGTGCGTGGCTGGTGCTGGCGCCGTAGTTGGTGACGTCACTGCTCTTGTGGGGCGGATTGCTGCTGCACTGCCCCTGCGACGGACCGCCGAATTTCGGGTCGGGCTTGGGGATGGACGGCTCCTGTCCGACCGCGCTGGTGCTCGGCGGCTGGTTCACCCGGGCACCGAGCCGAGAAAAGACGCTGCCCGGTGGGGCGCGAGCCCAGCGTCCCGACCTGGGAATTGGGGGGCTGGCGACGATGGACGCAAGCATGTCGTTGAGCGAGCAAGCGTAATCCACGGTGGTGGTCGCTTCTCGCTTCGACTGTTGACATGAAGTTTAATTCACATTAGTAATAACAATTTTAATTTTATTAAGAAAAAGTTAATTTTATTATAGAACAAAATTATTTTATTAAAAAAAAAATTATTTTAACAATTA
>LVVX01381799.1:0-11573 GCA_001676355.1 Baetis rhodani | reverse complement strand
CATTTAAAATACATCAAATTTGAAAATGGTTTAATTCAATTAGTGGTTGAGTTTACAATAATTAACAATTTATTTATGCAGCGGTATAAAAAGAAATTAAAATTGACCGACCTCTCTCCCAGACGATGTTCTCAATGGGGTATCCGGCGACGGGGCAAGTGACGAACAGATTCTCGCCGGCAACGATGGCCTTCTTCTCCATGGGTCTGATGAAGGGGAGGCCGTAGACGTTGACGCGCGCTGCGTGCTCCGTGGAGCCGACCTTGGAGGAGGCGATGCACTTGTAGAGGCCGCCGTCGTTGGTGATGATGGAGCTGATGTTGAGGTGCGACACGACGTCGCCGTTCACCGTCACGTACTGTCCCACCTGCAGTCTGTCGCTGTTGGTCAGCTTCTTGCCGTCCAACTCCCAGGTGATCTCGGGCGTCGGGTTGCCCGACGCCACGCACTTCAGGAACACAGATGGGCCGGGCTGCAGCGTTTCTTCTGTGAATGTTTGCCTCAGCTGTGGTGGCTCAACTGAAACATTCATACACAAAAGCGGTATATTGAGACAATTTCTCGTCTTGTATAACGGACGAAAAAAGATAAACTGTTAAGAACCTAAATTGGGTCATATTAGTAATTATCAGAGCAATGAAATTTTTAATTCATTTCTTTTTAGGGAAAGAACACAATAAAATAAGGAAAAAATGTATGGCAAATAAATAAAAATTTGAGGTTGGAAAATATCGAAAATATTGTTTTTAAAAATGTTTCAATTTATACATCTTTCCAAGTAATGTGTTCAAAAATACGGTTCTTAATTACTATGTATAGAATTATGAAAAAAATCTTTGTACTCACATCGTCCTCCAAGTTTCAGTTCTGCGCAAGCCTGCGCACTTTCCTGGTCGTTCCTCACGAAACACTGGTACATGCCCTTGTCCTCTTTCTTGACAGCGTCTATCCTCAAGGTAGCGTCCTCGTGGTTGAGATTCTTGCCGTCCTTTAACCAGCCGATGGTCTTGACAGGGTTGCCCTCGTAGTTGCAGGTGAACACAGCCGGTCTTCCGAAATCCACAGTTTGAGTTTCGGGCTCCACATTAGCCGACAGGGGAGCTGAGGAGAAAATTTTACACAAATAACTCAGGGTGATTTCACTTCACATTGAAGGTAATTGGGAAAAAATTCCAGTGGCTTTAAGGCGCCCAATCTAGATTTAAAATTATATGAATTGGGCTTCAATTAAGACTCTTGATATCAATTGTTCTTTATTAAGACATTTTTGCTTGATTTATTGTCTACAAACATTGGAAAAATATTTTTGAAACCTGTTCCAATTATTAAAAAAAAATAACATTATCACGTCCAAAATTTCAACAAGATGATTTTAGTTTTTGAAATTTCTTAGGTTGGTGCAAATTTTGAAGGGAAATGTTCTTACCAGTGACAGTTAGGACAGTCTCGACGCTCTCTCCGCCCACAGAGTTGTTGACCACGCACAGGTACTTGCCGGAGTCCTCGACCTTGGCCTCCTTGATGATGAGGGTGCCGCTGACTTGCTTGACGCGGTCGTTCAGAGGAACCGCCAGTTTTCTACTCGTTCCGTCGACGAACTTATACCACCTACGCGAACAAATCCCAGCATTAATCACGAGTTGGTTCCGAAGTTGAGCCCTGACTACTCCTGTCTTAATTTAACGTGAGCAGCAAAAATTCAATTAATTTGTAAAATCACTCAGCTAATTTGCTCACGTGCAAAAGCTAGTCCCTGACGCTAAATATCGTCACGTACTAAAATTAAACATTAATAAGAATGCACGTTGGTTGATTAGCAATTCTAGTCATGAGGGCGCGGCGGCAGCATAGAGAGAGAATAATAAAATGTATAAAAATTGCCGCTCATGTAGAAAAGGAAATGTGCATTCGAAAAGGAAGATGCTCGCAGACAGCGCGTGATGAGATGAATGGATGATGATGATGGGGTTTTTCTGGCGCGAGTCCATTTATACGTTACCTATACATGGGCACTGGGTACGACTGGACGGGACAAAGAGCCACGACCTGCCCGCCTATGCGTCCCACTTTGTATTCCACCGTTTTGCTCGTTACTTTGGGGGCAACGGCCGAGTTTGGTTCTGCGCACGAGGGGGTTACAAGTAATATAATTTTTGGTGTGAAAAAACTCCTTTGAGTTTCCTGAATGTTGGGTTGGTGCGAAAAACTCACCGAAAAGAGGGAACGGGATAGCCTTGGCTGAGGCACAGAATTGTGAAGCCTGATTTGAGGCCAGTGTTCAATTCTTGCAGCCTGTCGCCTGCCAATTTAGGCCCAACGCTGCTTGTTGGTTCTGTTTTATTTAGGAACAATTGTTTGCGGAATTTCATAAACGGGCGTTTAACTGAAATTGCTGGCTGCCTGAATGTTTTGGAATTTACCTAAAATTAGGAACTGGGAATCCTTGGCTGAGGCACAACAATGTCGCAATAGTTTTTGAGCTAACGCTCAGCTCCTGCAACCTGCCACCCGAGATTTTGGGAGCTACGCTACTTGTCGGCTCTACAAGATTAAAATCAGCCCGGTGTCAAAATATAAAATAAATATTAAATTAGGTTGCCTGAATTTCCCCTTTGAAATTAAGTTTTAACTAAACTGCTACGCGTTTTGGCGGGAAGTTAATGAGCCCTAACACACTGAAAGCAGCCACACACGATGCATGGGTAAGTAAACAAAGCACACAAGAGGAACGATAGAGATGAGTAACAAGGAAATGCGTTAATGAGCTATGAATTAGGATGCAAACTCTATTTTTTGCGCGTCAAAATCATCTGTGAAGCAAATTTTCAATTATGAAGTTTGCATCCTGCTGGTGAATGAGAAGCTGTAGCCATTTCCCTACATCACAAGCAATCTGATATTAAAGAGCAATGCAGGTTTAAGCAGATCAAACTTTTTATTGTGATGAAACCCCAGGACTTACCGGCTACTGAGACATTACACACGGTAGCCTGGGAGGAAATCAATCAATCATTCAATCAGCGCATTTTGCATCCGTCCATGCTTAATCTGGAACGGTACAAAAGTCAGCTCTCAGAACCAAAAAGAAAGGAAATGACCAAAAGATATAGCTGCTCAGTGTGAAGGGCGATGGATTCCTGCAATATATTGGGGGCTCTTACCTTGTGGATGGGGCCGGAAAAGCTTGAGCATCGCACATTAGAGCCAGCGCCCCACCCTTATGCGAACTTTGCTTATTCAGACCATCGCCTGATATTTTTGGGGCAGTGCGACCAGTTGGTTCTAGTTCAGAAATGCCAAATGGGCTTCAATTTGCAACTAAATTTGATTTGAAAATTGCCTGAATGTTTTAAGTAGGGGATGAAAATTCCGAAAATTCTGTACTTTTCATTTAAAAATTTAGTCTATCTTACCGAAAGTGAGGCGCAGGAAAACCCTGCCCCGGACACAAAAGCACAGCCTCTGCGCTCAAGAGGACGTCGTTGCCCTCAAAACGCTCTTTTGAAACGCGCGGAATGATGTTCCCATGTGGCTCTGATCAAATCACTTATTTAGGGACTTCGGTTCTAACCTGAATACTGGAACGGGGAACCCTGATACTTCGCAAAGGACCACAACTGTCATGGTTTGCTTGACTTCTTGCACCAAACTGCCGTCGATTTTGCGCCCGGCCGAACGCGGAGGGATATTTGTGTTTGGTTCTGTCATAATTAATTTTGTTAAGCCTTTGATATAAAATCTCTAGAGTTGAGGTTGCCTGATTGTTGTGATTTTGTGCCAAACTTACTTATACCGAGGAGCGGGAAAGCCAGAAACTTGGCAGGTGAGAAAAACGTTTTTTTGCTGGCTCACTGAAATGATTTCACCCCCGTCGTATTTTTTCCCGTGGGTTCTTGGCGGAATTTGATTAGTTGGCTCTGCAATTGACATTTTCACGAAACATGTAAGACTTTTGGTCAAAATCCAAACTGAAGGTTGCCTGAATATTTTGTGCCAGGGGCGCAAGAGTTTACCGAAAAAAGGGAGGTGGCGATGCTTGGGCGACACACTGCAAGGCGGTGGTGGTGTTCACCAGAATGCTCTCTTTCATGGACCCAAATTTTGTGTCCTTCAGCTTAGGTGCGAGTTTTGATTGCGGCTCTAATATTTAAATGACATCATATATAGCGATTTATGAAACGCATTTAATAAGGTTGCCTGAATTTTAAATAAATAAATTCACCTGTAGAAGGGGACTGGAGACGCTTGCGCTATGCACAATAGCGCTATTGTTGAATTTAGTGCGAAAATTTCTCTTTTCAGCTCAATCTTTGAATCTTTTAATTTAGGGGCCATTTTTGTCTGAGGCTCTGCAATAAAAACGTGATCCAAATTGGAATGTGATTTCGTGACTTACAAGATTAATGAAGATTGCCTGAATTATTTTACCTAAATATTGGGGCAGGTGATCCCTGAGCAATGCAATTCAGAGTGAATTGTTTGCCTTGAGAAACTCTAATCACGTCGATTTTAGAGTCTCTCAATTTTGGTGCCATTTTCGAGTGCGGTTCTATTTTTATGGAACACAAAAATCATCAAAACCAAAGTTTGCAATATGAAGGTTGCTCTGAATATTTTTTAGGGGTCGATTAACACACGCAAGGTCACCCTACCTGAAAACAGGCACAGGAAAGCCCTGAACCATACAGGTCATCATGAGCATGAGACCGCCTCGGACGGCAGCTTTGATCCCGGTGTATTGGACATCCTTTAATTTGGGAGCAACGCTGGTGGAGGGCTCTGAAATTAATATGCGGTTCATGTACCTGAATAAGGGCGCAGGGTAGCCCTGAACTGCGCAAATCAAAGGCAGGGTGCGGTTTGACTCGATTTGTTTTTTGACCTGGCCCAGTTCCTTGTCCTTCATTTTCGGCGGAATACTTGTTTGGGGCTCTTTTGAAATTTAATGGCGGTTAGAAAAAGTACCTGAATGCAGGGGCAGGATACCCCTGGACGGCGCACACCAGCGGGACGGTTTTGCTGGAGTCGGCAAACTTCCACGCTTGGCCCAATTCTTTGTCTTTGATTTTGGGACGCATGTGCGTTTGAGGCTCTAGTAAAAATTCAAAATTCCCACAAGTGCATAAAACTGAACTATATATATAGTCACACAGGAAATTTGCTAGGTTTTTGGGTTTACCTAAAGCTTGGAGCAGGGTAACCCTGCACGGGGCACACCATGGGCACAATGCCACCAATTTTTGTTTTCTTTTTCATAGTTTCAAAGTCAGTGTCCTTTGCTTTAGGCGCCATGCTCGTTTGTGGCTCTTTAAATGCAAAAAAAGAGAAACATGAATTCAGACCTGTAAATGGGAGTAGGGAACCCCTGAGCGGAACACAAAAGCGGAACGTCACTGCCAATGTGGAACGATTTTTTATGCCCAGATATGTCCTTGTCCTTTGCTTTGGGAGCAACGCTAGCTTGTGGCTCTGCAGAAATTATTTAAGCTTGTGAAAATGCGCCACGTGAATGCTAGAGATAGGGGACCTCAGTAGTTGTACAACTACTGACCTCTATTCACATCAGAGCACACAAGTCTATTTAATGAGGAAATAAATTATCACTTATACCTAAATTTTGGAATAGGAAACGACTGAGCATCGCATGCTAAGACAGCTGCCATAGTTGAATGACCCAAAACTGCGTCTAATTTTGATTTTGGTGGTAATCTTGGTGGCGCGCTTCCGATTGGATCTGATCAATTACAATTCGTACGGTTATTTCTACAGCTAAAAAAATCTGGAGAAGGAAGCCTGCGATGTTGGGAGATTCGTGGTTGTTTTTACCTAAAAATAGGGGGTGGAGAACCTTGAGCCTCACATAGCAAGTTGTAAAAACTGCCATTCACAGCTTCGTTATTGATTTTCGCGGTTTTCGGGAAATTTGGACGAACGTGACCAACAGGTTCTATTAAAAATATCATGTTTAAAATATTGACCTGAAGGTTGTTTGAATGTTAAAATAGGACAATGACAATTTTACCGGAACGATGGCACTGGATGGCCTTGCGCTTGACACAAAAGGGCAACACTAGCGTTGACTTTTTTAGAGGTGACAATAATTTTAGCAGATTGAGGAACATTAGGAACGGCACTGCTCACAGGATCTACAGAAAAAATTTATATTTTCCACTCCCATGTCTTTTAGGTTTGCATGAATATTGAGAAAAAGTACCCCGCTTATTGGAAACCAACCTGAAACTAGGCACTGGAAAGGCTTGAGCCTGACAAAGCAGGGCAATGTTCGTGTTGAATTTTTTCTTTAAGATGGTGACCATTTGAGTTGGAGGCACTCGCGGGGCCTCGCTACTGATTGGCTCTATTTTTATGCAAAAATGCACATGTTAATATCAAAATCTACATTGAGTCAGGTACCTGAATATTGGGACTGGGAAAGCTTGACCCTCGCACAGCAAACTAATGTTTTTGTTCTTCTCGATCTCAAATGAGTCTGATTTCGCACCCTTCGGCAGTTTTGGCGGAACTTGTCCAACCGGATCTAAATGAATCATTGATCATTGACGAAAATAATTGTATTGTTACATGGTGCTATCAAATGCTGGGATGGGATTTTTGCCCCTTTGTGTTTTAAGTTACCTAAAATCTGGTACCGGAAAAGATTGACCCTCGCATAGCAAGCTGATGCTTTTGTGATTTTCCACTTCAAACGAATTCGACTTTGAACTTTTTGGAAGCTTTGGAGGAACTCTTCCAAAAGGATCTATAAATTATTTTAATTTAAAAAAACATCAAGAATAAATCCATCAGCCTATGATACAAATGTTGGGGTAGGGCAACCAGGCGTTGTTGGCAAAGGCAACTAAATTCACTGACCGAGTCTAACGTGAATAATAGAGCAAGGCACAGGTAGTCTAATGATTAACGCAGCGTCGTGTGCCCAAGAATCAACCACCTTAGCAGCGACGTTAATTATTCAGCGCGAAACAAAGGGAAAGGTCAAGGCCGAGAGAGCTTCACTTGTTTACTCGCTCGTTCACTACTATACGCTCTCTGCGTGGATGAGCCACTTGTTGCGCCTTCATTCAGCACAACGAGCGAGCGTCGCCCGCACCGCCCATGCGCCGGCTCGTTCACTCACTCTCTCCATCGTGCGTTTCTTTCTCGTGCAGCAGCAGCACGTGCTCTCGCTTTCATTCATTCACGTACCTATGGCGGGGCACTGGAAAGCCCTGCGCCTGGCACAGCAGAGTCAAACCCAGGCCAGCGCGCTCAAAGTACGAACTGGTTTTCGAGTTGGTGGCGAACGCCGGCGCTTTCGAACCCACCGGATCTAATAAAGATATTTTTAGGGGGTGATTTTTGCACTTGCCTAAATGCTGGGACGGGAAACCCCTGCGCCAGGCACAACAGGCCGAAACCATGGCCGGTTTCGCGGTTGAAAGTGAAGCTTTTGGAATCAGTCGAGAACGCGGGTTTTTTCGATCCAACGGGTTCTGCAAATGCCCCAGTTTTTATTGGTGCTTTTACCTGAATGATGGGACAGGGAACCCCTGCGCCGGACACAAGAGGCTGAAACTGCGGCCGCTGTCTTTGCTAAAAATCGAGCCTTTGGAGGCGGTTGCGAACGTCGGCGCTTTCGAACCAACCGGGTCTGTGATTTTAGAAAATGATAATCAGCTCTACACGTACTTGAATGATGGAACGGGGAACCCCTGCGCTGGGCAAAGAAGCGTAAATGCGGTTCCGAGACGCATTTTGAACGCGGAAATAAGCGACGATGTGGAAAACGCGGGTGCTTTTGAGCCCACTGGATCTATTTTGAATTATGAAAAATTAGCTCTAAGCACATTACACATACTTGAATGAAGGGACTGGGAACCCCTGCGCTGGGCATAGCAGGCAAAATCCATCGCCAGAACGCATTTTGAACGTGAAACTTAGCGACGTGGTTGAAAAAGATGGCGCTTTTGAGCCCACTGGATCTATTTTAAATTTCATAATATGATAAAAACCAATAAAACGTACTTAAATGATGGGACTGGGAACCCCTGCGCTGGGCAAAGTAGAGTGAACGCGTCGCCAAAACGCATTTTGAACGATATGCTATGCGACGTGGTTGAAAAAGCAGGTGCTTTCGAGGCCACCGGATCTATTTTTAAGGTGCACACAGTTATTTAAAAAAAAACGTACTTGAATGAAGGGACTGGGAACCCCTGCGCAGGGCACAGCAGACTAAATCCCTGGCCATTTTGCATATCAAAAGTGGAGCTTTTGGACGCGCTTGAAAACGCCGGTGCTTTTGAGCCGACTGGATCTGCGTTCATAATTAATATTTTATATGTCTGTTAACGTACTTGAATGCTGGGGGAGGAAACCCTTGCGCCGGGCAAAGCAAGCTGAAACCCTGTCCAAATCGCATTTTAAAAGTTGAGCTAATTGTTACAGTTGAAAACGATGGTGCTTTTGAGCCGACGGGGTCTGAAAATTAAATGGTTGGCTCTAAGTTTTCTGCCCTTTTTACTGACCTAAAATGAGGAGTAGGGTAGCCCTGTGCTAGGCAAAGGAGGCCGAAACTGCTGCCATGTGTTCGCGTGTACGAGCTTATCTTAGAGTCTGACGAAAATGATGGTGCTTTTGCTCCAACCGGATCTGTTCATATTTTCATATACCAATATTAATTTTTATTGTAATCTGAGTGGATGGAAAAGGAAACCCCTGCAGTTTGCAAAGTAAGGCAATTCTTTTGACTATACACAAATCCAAGTGTTTTAAAAACAATAGTCGCTCATTTAAAAATGTTTTCTTTAACAAACCGACCTAAATCTTGGAGTGGGATGACCCTGCGCTTGGCAAAGAAGGCCAAAACTATTGCCTTCTGCGCGCGTAAATGAGCTGCTTTTTAAATCTGTTGAAAATGTTGGAGCTTTTGCTCCTACTGGCTCTGGGAAGTAGCAAATTTGAGCAAATTAATATACAGGTTCTCAAATGCCCACCTGAATGAAGGAACTGGAAACCCCTGCGCTTGACACAGAAGCGCGAAACCTTGACTGCTGTATCTTGTGAAAGACAGCGTGTGCGTGTCTGAACTGAATTTGGGAGCCTTAGATCCAACTGGATCTGCAATAATTGTTCTAGAATATGTTTTTAAGACCAACCTAAATGCGGGTGCGGGGTAACCCTGCGCTAGGCAAAGAAGGCCAAAGCCGTTTCCTTCTGCGCGCGTATACGAGCTGCTTTTTGCGTCGGATGAAAATGAAGGAGCTTTGGCTCCGACGGGATCTGTACAGATCATGTGTTAAAAGCTGATTTTTCCCACCTGAATGAAGGAACTGGAAACCCTTGCGCTTGACAAATGAGAGCAAAGCCGAGGCCGCTGCTTCTTTTAAATGACAACGTCTCAGTGTCCAAATTAAATTTTGGCGATTTTGACCCCACGGGATCTATTAAATAAAAATTATCAAATTTGTATCTACCCTCTCACCTGAATAATGGGACAGGGAACCCCTGTGCCTGGCACAAAATTGCAAATCCGATGCCGAAATAGTGCTCTACCGCCAATACTTTTGCGCCAGATGCGAATTTTGGTGCTCGAGAACCCACAGGATCTAAATCATATGGGATTTTTTCACTAAGTGAATTAAATTTACCTGAATGCAGGGGCGGGAAATCCCTGCGCTTGGCACAATAGTGAAAATCCCACTCCCGACTGATGGTCAAGAGTGGTTGATTTGACGCCCGTGGAAAATTTGGGAGCCCTTGAACCAACAGGATCTAAAAATACCTAGTTTTAATAATTTTTTGCCTTTTTACCTGAAGGATGGGGCAGGGTAACCCTGAGCTTGACACAAAAGGGCAAAATCTGTTTTTGATTGATAATCCATCGCAGTCAACGTGAGACTAGTGGAGAATTTTGGACTTCTCGAACCAACTGGATCTACGCAAGGGGGTATACAAAATTAAACTAGAGATGCTTAATACCTGATAGTTGGGACAGGATAACCCTGCGCCTGGCACAGAAGAGCATAACTATGTCCTAAATAGTGATCAATGGAGATCACTTTGGTGCCGATGGAAAATTTGGGTGCTTTTGAACCGACTGGATCTGGTGAATTTTTACGCAAATTAGTATTTTTTTACCTGAATAGTGGGACAGGAAAGCCCTGAGCTTGGCAAAGGAACGAAAAGCCAACTCCTGATTTTCGCTCAATTGACCAGATTTTTGCATCTAATGAGAATTTTGGTGCACGAGAACCAACTGGGTCTACAGGAAAAATATTTGAAATGTGTCTTTTGAAGTTACCTGTAGGATGGGATAGGGAACCCCTGAGCTTGACACAAAAGTGCAAATCCCGTATTTCCTTGGCGATTGATTAAGATACCATTCGTTTCAATGGAAAATTTTGGAGCCCTCGAGCCAACAGGATCTAATTTTTTTAATAAACAAATTTAAATGTCAGCCAAATTTACCTGAAACTTGGGACTGGGTAGCCCTGCGCCTGGCAAAAAAGCGTGTACGGTAATTTTTCAGCCCTCTCGAGTGAAAATGTTTTGTACTCGGATGAAAACTTGGGAGCCTTAAACCCAACCGGTTCTAATGCGAGATAGAATTATATTAGCAAAAAGCGTTCATATCGCACCTGAATGATGGCGTAGGGAAACCCTGCGCTTGGCATAGCAGCCCGAAACCTTGCGTTTCTTGTCTTTTGAGTTTTGAAAAAGTCTCGTACTCGGAGTTGAATTTCGGGGCCTTTGAACCCACCGGCTCTAAAAAGTGCGCCGATAGCGTTAAAAACTGGGCCTCTCACCTGAATGCTGGAGTTGGGTATCCTTGTGCTTGGCAAAGCAGAGCGAATCCCTGATTGAGATGGCGTCTTATGAAAAACTTTTCGTAGTCGGACGAAAATTTAGGCGATTTAGCACCAACAGGTTCTGTTTAAAAAATTATCCTCACATTTAAGAGCAGCTCGAGATTTCTCACCTGAATGAAGGTGAGGGGTAACCCTGAGCCTGACAAAGGAGTCCAAAGCCCTGACGCTCGTATCTTTTTATGGATTGTGTCTCAAAATCGGTTGAAAATTTTGGGGCTTTCACACTGACGGGTTCTAATGCAAAATAGTGATATTAATTTAGTGGCCTATCTGAATGTAGGCGTAGGATAGCCCTGTGCTTGGCACAAAAGGGCAAAACTTTGGCCAAACTGCCAGTCAAATGAGTGCGTTTTGTCGTTGGTTGCGAATTTTGGTGCCTTTGACCCAACAGGATCTAGTGAAAAATTCAATTTTGTACCACCCTCTAACCGGCTCACCTGAATTTAGGGACAGGGAAGCCCTGCGCTTGGCACAGAAGGGCGAAATTTTGCTTTCCGCGGCGCGTCAAATGATGGATTTTGTCCTCGGAATGATACTTGGGCGCCTTTGCACCGACGGGATCTGACAAATGGAAAGCACGAATAATGCGAGGGGGCACTAGACTAACCTGAATGTAGGGACGGGAAATCCCTGTGCCTGGCACAAAAGGGCAAAACTCGAGCCGCCGACGCGCGTGAACGAGTGCGTGCGGTCATCGGTAAAGTA
>LVVX01381798.1:0-11038 GCA_001676355.1 Baetis rhodani | reverse complement strand
GAAACAATATTAAATTAGTCGAAAAATTCTAGCTGAAAATCTACGGCAGCATTTTCTATTATGAAGTAAATGCCGCTCTTGCATAGATAGAAGACCTGAAGCATAACTTATTTTAGAGAAACTGTCGTCTGTCAAAAACTAATGCGAAATTTTAAAGGAAATCCAGTCAAAACCAAGAAAAACCTGTATTTTGT
This sequence comes from Baetis rhodani, assembly GCA_001676355.1. NCBI lineage: Eukaryota > Metazoa > Arthropoda > Insecta > Ephemeroptera > Baetidae > Baetis > Baetis rhodani. The sequence continues at coordinate 10,844 of LVVX01381798.1, read as the reverse complement.
TTGATAAACCTGCAGTTTTAATCTGCGATTGAAAACCCTGTGCGAACCTTGATTTTGATCCATTATTTCAAGAGTCGACTGAATAGGGAAATGTTTTGTGCTTGCAAAATGCCTGCAAGTCGTGCATAGCGACGTCGTGAGGTAACTTTTCAACCGCATAGTTTTTTTTTGCGTGCGCCGCGCAACATTACGGTTTGGAATTTGCCGCCGATGTGGCGCAAAGTGGACCAATGCGAACCAAAACAAGTCATCTTCTCGCGCAGCAGACTGTGCGTGCTGAAAACGAAATTACGCAAATGGCAAAAACCACTCAAGGTGGTTGTGCATCTGCGGCTTAATGCGCACGTCATGCACGACGTGTGTTAATCCGCATGCGGATATCATGGAAATTTATGTGGTGCAAAATCGTATTTTACACTTTCGGTGGATACGGGCGAAAACAAAAGCGGTACTCACAATTTCCTTCATTGCCAACGGCAGCATCAAAACAAATTCCACTGTTTTTATATAGCACACTCTACAAATGTTTATCAAATAGGTTTTAAATATACATACAAGAACGCCTTCACTGTATTCAAATGCATAAATCTCAATTACTCTTTACATAGTCTTTAATGCTCAAGTCAATTTGCGAATGAAAAGTAGTTTTCCCCGGACAGCCTTAATGAGTCGGAAACCAAACACAGCCGTTGAAAATACAAGATTTTGACCGGTCATATCACATTGCTTATTTTATTTTCAAAGTTTGCTTCAGCTAGGATGATTTCTAATAGCTGAAATAGGAGGATTGCAAAAATTATAGTAGCTGAGATTTTTGAAATAGTCGATGGTTTGAATAAATTTATCCGCATTCTAAATTTGAAATCCACGTTCAAATAAATAAAACGCTTTTTGCTACAACTGCAATAGTTTGTAACGCGTGGATATAGGCCGTTGCACTTTGAAGTGCACCACGGGATTCATTCAGCAGATTGCATTTGTAATAATAATGAAGTCGCGATTTATATTTCAAAAGGCAAGCGGCACTTCATCAAGTGGAATTGTCAATCTGCACGCAGCCTCCAGCGGCACTTCACACATTTTGTAGAAAACTAGGTTGCAGCGCAAAACACAATAATTCGCACCTCTCCACTAGCAGGTCAAAGCACTATTAGCATATTTGTATGTGGCTGCGAGAACGGAAAGGTTTGTTCTACAGAGTTATGTATTACTCAAATAGAAGCAAAATACGCATAGCACCGCATAGCACACAAAATTGTACTTTAAATATATGAAAACCATCTAAATGGGAAGCCAGCAGTTATACGTTAAACATTTCAACTCAAAATCTACTAATCATGGCACTTCGAATTTTTAACGAACTACCTGCTGCACGAAGTGTTATTTGAAAATGACCACTTTTTTGTAAGAACGTTGAAAATAGTTTAGTTTTATGATGACATTATATGATTTCCTCCAATGTGACTTTTAATTGTCTCAATCAAATTAATTATAATTATTTATTTAGCTGTAAAATTAATTCCATGTATTGTTCTAAGCGTTTAACAAATGTGCAAAATTGTCTCATCGAGTGCAATGGATTAAAATTCGTGCGCTCCTTGGCCCGGCGTTGCAATTTCGTCCAAATTGCATAGCAGCAGCAACACATAGAGATTTATGTTGCTGGCGCCGAGGTCAATGGCATGTCGCATTTCATATCAGGTGCGCTGCATCTCGCATAGGGACACGCCACGCCGCATCTGTCACTCGCGCCGCTGCCTTCGTTTCGTGACCTGCTGCGGGGGGTGGATGCCGAGCACCAGGTGCCACGTGCATATCACCGGCTGCCAAACTGACCTCGATCAGAGCCGCGAAAATTATGTTTTGCTCCTCGCGGCACAACGTCGACGCAGATGGTGCGTTTCCAGCTTTGTTTGCGTACGGTATTAATTGGAAACCAAATCGTGAACCTGTTCAGAGCCACGTAAAATACTTGACGCTGTATACTACATAATGGGGTTAAGGGTTTGGACATTGACTTTTACCAGCAGTTGATAGTGAGTTTATTAAAAATGAATGTGTATAGGATCTAGCTCAGCACGCTATTTTTTTTCATAAACAATATGCGCACTGACTAAGGTTGCTTCAATAAACTAAAAACAAGTCAATTTCGTTAAAATTATTTCTGAAGATAATATCGCAGTAATAAATAGTGTCAAAATTCAAAATATTCTATAAAGATGCAACAATATAAGCCACAAACAACTTATCGTTGGATGTTAGACGTATTTTCAGCCTTCAAACGAGAATCACAAATCTATGTATATCAAAAATAACTCAAGAAAACCTCGTTCACTTTTCATTGCTTTTCGCAAAATTGGTTCTCAAAGCAAAACCTTGCAAATCTGTTTTATTCTTCCAGAAGCAACTTTTGTTTGCAAAGAAATCTGGCAATTTCCTATAAGCCTCTAAGACCTCAATAATTCCACATCGCTAACAAAGTCCCAACTTTTCCCCTTGTCGAGCGGAATTTTTTCGCCAGGTTTCTCAGAAGCTCCATCAGCGATTGTGCTCGGTTGCTGATTGGCCACTCGACAAAGAGCTGGAGGCGCAATTTTTTTCGGCCGGCAGCTCTTTGCCCAAATTAACTTTGCACGCAAACTTTTGCCCAGTTTCCTCAAGTGCGAGGCTCGAAAATTAATTAAAAAGACGAGTTTTCCAGACTCGAGAGCGCAAACTTTCCTCAAACGACCAGGTGGATTTCAGCTGAATGAGCTGTTTCTCTGGCTGCCGAGCAGTCTGTTTCTTTCTCGTTAAGACTTTGCGCAAACTTTTACCAAAGAAAAATGTAAGCACGACTAGAATAAGTCGTCGCCGGAAATAAAGACGCTCCACTCGACGTTCTTGTTTGGGGCAGGAAATTTTAACTTCAAAAATAATTAATATTCCTCCGAGAAGTTTTTCAAATGCCAAATCTGAATAATTGAATTTCAAAGTAGAGACGATAAAATAACACAGTTTTTGCTACAGAGTTTAGAAAAGCATCTACATATTTATAACCAATAGCAATAACAAATTACTAATACCGAACCCAACATTAAAACGCTTAAATTTTTGCAGCGATAAATATAACAAAAAAAAACTATATTTTGAAAAACACTCAGGAATTATATCAAAAAAATTTTGTGACAAAAGTGCGAAAAGCTGAATGAAAAGGTGAAAAAAGAGAGTGCAGCGTGAGAGGTCACGCGTAGGCGTTGCAAGTTCAGTCAACCCTGGCCGCAGCGAAGGTGGTTTGCGAACGTACCTGAGTCAGCTGTGACGGAGAAGGTGAGCAGCAGCAGGCAGGCGGCCCGCAGCGCGGCCAACAGGGTGCTCGTCGGTTGCGGCCATCGCAGCATCGTCGAATTTCGGCGGCCGACACCGAGCGGGCAAGGTCCGTCGACACCTCAGGACGCACACTGGCTGCCTATCACCTGAGCAGCATCTCACTCTCTGCACTCTCTTTCTAGTTTCTCGTGTGTACGTAATGTAGGATGGCTGAATGAGCACTGTTTTCAGCAGGCGGCCATGGTGCGCGGCGGCCAGCAGGCGGCCCGAAAGGTGCAGCGGCCGAACGCGCGCACCCTCTCCACCCACTCACTCGCGTCGAGACAAGTACGGCCGACGCCTCGCACTCGCAGACTGAGTTGCCATGACTCTGCTCGCTCGGTGTCACTTCGACGATCACGGTGGCCTCGCCACTGCCGCCAACCACGCAAAATCACATTTCATTCGCAAACCTTCATAATTTATCAATTCTTTCCACAGATTTCTTTGAAAACACAATTTTTGTCTCTATAATTGGCTATTTTTGGGGAATAGTTGCAATTTTATCTGATCATTTTGAATTTCAGCTGAGAATTTTACTCTGTTGGGTTGGCAAAGGACCTGGACTTGATGGTTGCTTTGTTGATGTGTAGAGGCAGCACCATCTTGCTATGTAGCCATTTGAATGGCTCCTTTCAAACGGTGTAACTTCCACTTGCACGCTTATCTACATTTATTGTTTTATTTAGTTCTCTACTTGAAGCACTGTTAGTCAATGCGAATAATATTTCTTTGCATACAATTAAACGATATCGTTTACATTCAAAATAAGATCTTTATTTTTGGTGCGAGCAACACAAACTCCATTCGTGGTCATTGTCAAATTCACATATTTTGTATAATATTATATATATCTTATTACAAAGAGGGTGCTGAACAATCCCTTTTTTAGGTGATATATAGAGACTCATTTATTGTTTACACTTTCAACCTCTTTAAGTGACAAAGTAAATGCATAACTGTTTAACAAATTAACATAATTAAATCAACAAATTACTTAAAAGGACAGCAGAGGAAGAGAAATAAGGCGTGCTAAAGTTCATTAATTTTCTAGCCACAGATAATATAAGAATTACCTCAACCACCAACTTTTTTCTTTCCTGTTTTAACAACAAATCAGTGCAAACTACATAGACTTCTACAAAAACTGCTCTTAAAAAAAGAACAAACAGCTACTTTGGACCAAATTTCTTTGCCATGTATATGTGGCAGAATGTGAAAATATTTCCTACTAACTAGAAGAATGGAATGGTGACGATTTTAAAGATGGCTCCATTTTTACATACACAGAAGGTGACATAGATTGATGATACATTTCCAGTGAATTTTTCACTGGGCACAGCCCCAATTCACCGTGATGTGGTTTTGCACTCTGCTTGACTAGGATCACGCTTTTTTATCTGAAATGAATGGAAATTTTCAGTTCAAAGTAGTCGAAAAAGCCTGGAAATCTTACCATGGAACCACCACTCGTTGTGTTTGGGATGCTTTGGTGCCAGGCCTAATTTGGAGTAGAACAGATCGTCGATGGGCTTTTTCTGCAAACCCAAAACTTGGTTAAATTCTCTTTATGCGGCATTGCCAAATCAAACCTTTTTCTTGCAGTTGCTGAGCATGGAGAGGATGGAGAGGCAAACAGTCTCGACAGTGAGCGACGGCGTCCAGTCGTCGGACACGGTGGACAGGCAGATGTGTCCGTTTGAGTAGACGTGTGGGTGCTTCGGCACGTTGGCGCCGACAAACATCACTTCCGGCGATTCAAACGGGTATTTGGCGCTGAATGTGAACTCTAAGATGAACTTTTCACCCTCGTACAGTGTCTTTGGTGCCCCTGTGATTTCAATGTTCCAACTAAACAGAAATAACAAAATATCAGATCTAAGAAACTAGAATCTAATGTTCCGTACCACGTGAGGTCGTCCATGGCTTTTTCATAGTCGACTTTGACGCAACCTGGAGGGTTTTGGTGTAGGGCGGTCAGCTCTTTCATGAGCCGTTTCTGAAAACATCCAAACCAAACAAACGAAGTTTTAGGTTTTGATGTAATTAAACGTTATAAATAATGCAGTTTTCTTCATTTAACTAGCGTGGCGATGGAGACGAACTGATTATGGACCAAGTTCAAGAAATAAGGCCTCCAATTATATATGTTATACCAAAATCCGTACAGGTTTCATGATTTATTTGATCGTGAAATGTGATATGTATAATGACAAACAAAATTATTGCGTCGTGTATTTTGAATCATACTGTCACTAGTATTTCCACGTATAAAACGTCCCTAAATCAGGTAGAGCACTGACTCGGAATGAAAACTCACAGAACATCGGTCTTGCACGGTGCTCATCTCTGGAAATCCACGGCTCTATCACTAATCAAAGGATCTAAACAACTCGACTTAATGCTTTTTTTCTAATTATTCCTGCCTGCTTCGGCCAATCAATTGCAATCGAGAAGGGCACACCGGCACACCCACTCTCGCTCACTTGTACCAACGTGACTTTAGAGTACGTAAATCACAAATTACAATTTACTTTGTTAAAATTTTATTAAAGATAAAAAAACTAGCAAATTATGAACAAAATTAAATTTAAGATTTACGTCTGATAGTTTTATTTAATAATTTAAACAAAACAACTGTCTCTGCGTACATTTTGGGGTTTTGCTCCGAAGTCGTTTGAATCAAAGCGCCAAAGTCGCGTGCAAAGCCAGCTTGGTCATAGTGGAAAAACCCAGCAGAGAAGCCGCAAATGCAAGGAGGCGATAAATGCTCAACTGTATAATTCCAACAGCACGCGTTGAACTTTTTCCGCGTTTGTATCATCACGAATGTCCAATATTGAGTTGATTCTTATTTGGCTTCGTTTCAAAATAGCGCACGGGAGAAGGATTTTCCGGATTTTCTATTATTCAGATGGCTCACAAATAGCATTGCAAGCATGTGTGTTTTCACTCAGCACTCAGGATTGTTGATTATTACATTACATATTGCATAACGAAAACGTGACCAAAGCAGCTTATAGAGCTAAAAATAGTTTGAGGGAAAGCTGCACCGAAGCATGTGTTCCAAAAATAAAGCTGTTGTATAAGAACACAAAAGTTTTAATTTGCTCAAATGGTTTTACCAAAGCTAAAAGTTATAATATTTATAATCCAACAATTATGAAAATACCCAAATTGTCGTAAAATATGCGCTAGTGACGTTATTTCCGTATTCTCCAGCCAAGCAGCTGCCACTAATTGCACCAGACATAAATGCAAAGCAAATAGCACATATGCAACCGGGCCAGCAGCTGAGACTGGCAGGTTGCATAACATGGATTTTCTAGTTAACAAATTGTATATTTAAAATTTAAACCTATAGCTTTGTTGCTGGAGAATTTAAAAGTGGACTGTGTTACAGTTTGTTATAAGTTTATTTTTCAAGATTTAATTGCATAAAGACAAAAATGTATGGCATCGTGAAAGTTCAGAGAATTTGAATTTTGAATGGATGAGTAATTTAAGCGACGTCACTCTTGTTATATGCGTGGAAGAGCAGAAAACCAACGACACGTACAAGAAGAGTAATTTTACGCAAAGCTGCCTGCGATGTATTTAAAATGTTTCGCTGCAAGTCGCGATGCTGACGGGACAAAAGTTTCTCGCGGCACGTACATAAAGTGAATTGGAATTGACTGTCAGTTTCTTATTGCTAGCACTCAGTTTGTTGAACACATGAAAAACAATAGAGTTTTTGCTTTCTCGGTCGTAAATCTCCTTGGTGACGTCTATAAAATATTTTTTGTAGTCTCGAAACTCGTAAGGGCCAATCAAAGTGGAGTTGAAAATGGCCAGATCTGTTTTGTCGCATTTCTGATTTTTTAAAACCAGCTCTGGAGACTTTTTGCAGAATTGCTCGATGGCAGTCGTGAACTTCTGCGGACTGAAGCTGTACGCAATGCTGCCATAGTCTTTTTGCATCTCACTCAGTATCCTTAAAAAAATTTGACATTGAATAGGTTTCATCTGAAGTTATAATATTCTATATTTGGGGAAAATGTTATGCAAAGGTATTGGATCAGGTTATATTTTAATATTTCTTTCTAGAAGTATTTTCAAATTGTTTATCTAGGACAATCAAAGTTAAAAAAAATGGAGCAAGAATTATTTTAGGGAAATCCTAAAAAGGTGTATTGGAACCTATCAGTATACTAATTATTTTAGAGAATTGCAATTTTTTTATTTTTAAGATTTCAAGACCAAGACCAACAAAGTCTATTTTCAGTTCCAATTATATTAAAAAAGAATTTAAAATTATTTACTTCAAAAACACGATTCAAATGATCATTTCTATCAAGATTTAAAAAAAAAACCTTAATTGAATACCTGGCTGCAATAGGATGATTGCGTCTCAGGCCGAAAAAGCAGCTGGCAAACTTGGCACGAGCGGCGCCGACCATGAAATTCTTGTGAGGCACCGTGGATTGGAGGCTGCGCAGCATGACGAGGTCCAGGTCGCCGTACACGCCACCGAACCTTTGCAGCAACAGCACCCTGAGCACGCTGCTCGAGTGCTGCACAGGGTAGTTGCCCTGAGCGATCTGTTGGGCGAGGCCACCGAGGCCGGCGGCCGCCATGGCCGCCGTCGCGTTCACCGTGGCCAGGTGGACGTTGGGCCAGCGCCGCACCACGCCCACCAGCGGCGCCCCCTCCTCCACCTTCACTGCTAGCGCCAGCAGCACGAACACCACCACCACCGTCCACGAGGGGTTGTGCACGCACGTCGACTCGATGGCGCACGTTTGGCGCGCGCTCATCTCGGTGCTGCCCGTCGTCACCACGAAGAACATCACCTGTTGGATACGAACACAATTATGTAATATACGGTAGTCGATCCAGTCCCCGTACAAGGCGTGCGCAGGTAAGTCGCTATGGCAATGATCTATGCGCAATTTTTGTTTTTTAAGTACCCTCTTTTAATTTTGTAACTAATTCCATTAATTGCGCACGCCGCGCATGCGCACATAGCTACTTCGCAGCCTTGTCCGGTTACTGGACTCAAGAAAATAGCGAGCTAATTTTTTCCTAGGATCTTTGGGCACGTCTTCATGATTAGGTGTCCAGCCACTGTGTTCGCTACCATATATGTTATTGTCCGAAAGGCATAGTAGTCCGCAGATGCATTCCGACCAAGACGCAGTTAGATCTCAATTTTTTTGTTTTTAAGAATTTTGGACGAGCAGCTATTTCAACCAAAAACACTTGGTCAAAATTGATTCTGACAAAAAAAGCTTTCAGACTACAAAATTTATGTTTAAGTTTTTAAATTACAATATTAATATATTGCTTAGGTGATTAAATTTAGAGATTTAAATTTTGTGGTTGCGTACCCATAGTGGGCGGCCAAAAAATCATGAAAACGTGCTCTAAGACCCAAAGTTCCTCAGGTAAAAATGCTTAAAAATTTTAGCACGTTATGTTTTTCTGGTGTCCAGTGATCGGATAACGCTGCGCAGTAGTTTTGTGCGCATGTGCGGTGTGCGCACTTCTTGAACCTTAATCAGATATCAGATAGTTTCTTGAAAAACCAAAGTGCGCTTAGATTATTACCATAGAGACTTACTGCGCACGCCTGTCCGAAATTAGAAAACTTGTAAGGGAACTGGGTCCACTACCATAGAGATTGTTTTAGGATTCATATAGATGTATTTAAAACAAATCATTAAGTAAAGCGCAATTTAAATATTGGAACTAAACCATAATATACCTTGTTTCTACTGCTTTTGAAATGATTTTGGAAGAAATCGGGATCATCTGCGGTGAAGGCAGGCGTGATGTCGACCAGCGGCCAAAATTTCGCTGATTTGTTCCTGGCACTCATCACCATATTTGGAGTTTTTTCGTTTGCATAAAACTTTCTCCGAAGAAAAAAAATGAAGAGCAGAGAACAGAAGCAGGCCAACATAAGGCGGCAACTTTTTGCTTTTAGTTTCAACATTTTTACATTCCTGGCTGTTAATTATACAATTGTGTTCACTTTTATATTAAACGAGCTGCAGGTCTGCTCCTAAAGTTCCACTGTTTCATGCCAACCAACAGTCGTCAAGCACGCTTGTTTATCGACACCCCCACATGCGCTTCCTGCTGCGTTAATTTTTTTGATAAAAACTGCGAAATAAGGATGGTTTTATTATTATACCTGTTTCACGCGGTAAGTGTTTTTTCAGCTATGACTCAATGTGTTTCAAGAAAGCAGCTATGGCGAACTTCATTGCATTTAGCAGCGCCGACCATGAACTTCTCGTCTGGAACATCGGCGCTTGAATTGGAGTCTGTGTGTTACATTTGAATTCATTATCAGACTTTTTAATCAGTTTTTTTCCAAAGCAATAGCTATGTACGTAAAAAGTTTGTTACTTTTTCTCATTGTCAGAATGAATCAATTAAAATACTTATTTATATGCTTATGAAGTGCCGCCACTCTTATTAGCAGTGTACTTTAATATAAAATTTGGCCTTCCGCTCATGATAGTTCTATATATGAATTAATGCTACTTTTAAGTTATTCGTTATTCATAACATTCTCGAATTTTATTGTTAATGTTGGAAAAATTACATAAGTTTGGGCGTTGCATAGATTACAATGCTCTTAAATTCGGGCCAATCGGATATTTCCCTCAGAGTATCATGTAGTGTGGGTGATAACAATGTTCAAAATTCAATAGAAATGTTTACTGATTGCTAGCCTATTATATATTCGGATCAAAATTAACTATGTTGGTTCTTTCAGTTGGTAAATCATTTAATAAACACTACACCCCAAAATATGCTAGATACACACAGAAGATTGATTTACACGCATATTTAAAATATTTCGTTGCAAGTCGCGACGCTGACGGGACAAAAACTTCTCGCCGCTCGCACGTAAATTGAATTGGAATTGACTGTCAGATTCTTATTGTTAACACTCACTTTATTGAACAAATGAAAAGCAACAGAGTTTTTGCTTTCTCGGTCGTAAATCTCCTTGGTGACGTCTATGAAATATTTTTTGTAGTCTGGATACTCGTAAGGGCCAATCATAGTAGAGTTGAAAATGGCCAGATCAGTTTTGCCGCATTTCTGATTTTTTAAAACCAGCTCTCGAGACTTTTTGCAGAACTGCTTGATAACAGTCGTGAACTTCACCGGACTGAAGCTGTACACTATGCTGCCGTAGTCCTTTTGCATCTCACTCTGTATTCTTAAACGAACATTTTCTGTTGAAAAAGGTTTTATCTGAATTTTTCTTAGAAAAAAGGATATATAGTTTGACTTTGCAATTTACGCATCCTATAGCTTACACTAATCCTGAATCTTGAGTGTTATCATCTTTTAAAATGATCTAGGGGAAGGCGGTTATTGCATCATTCCTTTGGCAAATACTTCTTTACCTTAAGTACATGAATGGTGATTGTCATAATAATATTTCCATGACTGCTAAGAATTCTTAAAGGGCGTGTCTGTTTACTTCA
>LVVX01381797.1:0-11222 GCA_001676355.1 Baetis rhodani | reverse complement strand
GCCCCGTGTAAAATCTTCGTCCAGCGGCCCTAAACTTTCTCCTCGATTTCTGTGAATCATAAATCCCTTTTGCCATTCTCCGTATACCCCGCATGGCATAGCCATAATGCAAGCACATGATGGATATTTCTTGCAGGCATTCCTTGTGTCCGTGCAGCGCGGCCGAGTGATTTATTGTCCCCCGCCGCCATCATGGCAGATGCCAAATTAAGAGAATTACTGGGAATATACTTTTTCATCACTCCATTGATGCCATGTGGGCTGATATTGCCACGCATCATTTGGAGCTATTTTCAGCGATAATAAGCAAGATAAATATATTTCATTAATTATTAATTTTTTCGAGGACATGCACCGGTATGAGAAATAATTATTATTACTTTTTATTGTTAGAGTAGAGATTTCAATTTGCTACCATAGATCAAAATAAATATGGAGTATTTGTAAGTAAAAATTAAGTTACTCGTGATAAACATACTATCAGTAAAAATGCCGTTTGCTGTGTTAGTTTCACTTGTTTATTTATTGAGTGTTTGTAGGGCTATTCATAATCAGTCTCATACAGCGCCACATTTGCGACGCATTAATTGTAATAATAAATTGTAAAATGGAGAGGGATGAAGAGTACTGTTTCATAAAGATAATATCTGGAGGAGTCAGAATGCACAAACAATTTCAAGCTTTCAAGAGAATATAACATTCTTGTGGTATAGTTTTATCCGTCAAAATTTTGCTTCAGTCCTGGGTTATCGCTTATACCCTCCTTCAAGTGCTCATAAATGATGAAAATAATAGCTGTCAAAGGCGAGAGAACATTATGCCATTATTGTATTCATATCAATGGGCACTGCTCCTAGCGAATTATCCAACGCTTTCTAAATAGCTGAATTATATATCAGTGCGGGAATCAAGGCGATTTGGTCCTCCCCAACTGAGCAAGGCAGAAGCGGCCCGCAGCCACTTACGCGCTCCTACCCCTGCCAGTCTGACGGTGAGCATTTGTGTGATCCCCCCCAGCGTTGCCATGGGAATTGGGCAAGGGCTTGGCGGCGGCACAGTGCACACACAATGGGCAACACAGTGGCGCAGGTTTGCCGCTGAATGTTGTCATGCGAAAAGTAGGTCAGACGCTCTGGCTGAGCTGGATGCACGCGCGCTTTATACACAAAAGTGCGCTCTCGCCGCTGCTCTATGTATTTATATTGCTATATTATACACACACATAGCTTACACGTTTTCTCTCAAGCGAGTTCCCATTATGGCGGTCTGGAGACACTTGGTGAATTATTATTAAATTTATGGAAGCTGCACCGAGGAGTCGCTAACAAGTGGTCTCCACGCCGCGAGGGGGCTCTGCACAATTAGTCACTCTCGTTGTGTCAAGTAGGGTCTTTGTATTTTTAATCGTCCCCCTCGCGATTCTGAAACACTCGAAGGAGCCCTCTTTGCTGCACAAATTGTTGTTGCTTGAAATCCTTCCGAGCCGAGACAATTGATTTGAATTAGCCAAGCACTCTGTGATCAAAACGTTCAATGATTGATCATAGATGGCTCTGAATCGTGATTCCATGTAATAATTGTGACAGCATTAATGTGAATCAAAACTTTGTGTGCAAGTAGCATAGCATGTGTTTTATTATAATTACTCTTAAATTAACTTAGAGATCCTGTCTCGCAACATATAAATGATTTAATTTTTAAAATAATTTTAAACACTACGTTGAGCATTTATTAAGAATATATTTTTTCATGTTACATTAATGGCAAAGGTGTTTATTGGTATTATGTAAGGCATTTTCTGTATTTTTACATTAAGTCACTTTCCAAGTAAAACTGCCGCACTGTGCTGTACATAGTTATTTATTTAAGCTCTTAAAACATGAGTTTGATATCATTTTCATTTCAGATATCCAATGATAAGAAAGAGCCAGTAATTATTTTAGTAGGCTGTGCATATGAATCAGAAAAAGCCAAAAACTCAAATTTTAATATCTTATTAGTTTCAACTCAAATTTGTGTTGATAAGGCCAACCGTATAACTTAAAAGCGAAGGAGGTGCTACAAATATGTTGTGTTAAGTAACACTGGTGGTGGTTTACCATAAAGAGACTTTCGTTCATTTGCACGCAGTGCAGTCTTTATTTTGCGGCCAAGATAATTCAATATGTGATATAATCGGCGTCAGCCGTAACTCGAGAGCTGTGGAAAAGAGGCCAGTAGTTGCAATGTCACGAGATATCGGCGTTTTTCGACGACTGCCAGCCCGCCACTCTTATCTGGCGACCCAAATTGATTGGAGAGGCACTAGCATAGTGCGGTCGCTTATTTATGTGTGCATGTGTGCGCGCACACATTTAGACTGCCTCAAACATATGCGAGGCACATGCCACGTTCGCCAGTATTTTTTGCCTGTTTTGCAAATGACCACTTTTCAATGAAAGATTTTCTAATGCTTTTCTGTGCAACACTAAAGAGAAATGCATTTAATGCCCCATTCAGAAAAGCTCTGTAAATTTAAAGCGTGATAGTACATTCAAAAGAAATACTCTAAAACATTCAGATTTAAATTTGAATGTTTTGAAGAGCAGTGTATTTTAAACAACTAGAATTCTATAATACTGCAGTGTACTTAATTTGTTGGCATTTTTTTTTACGGTTTGTTTAGTCACACGCACTTTCATTTTTAACATGCATGTATATACACAAAGACAAGAATAAACAACATTATAACTTGCAATTGATAATACAATACAAGGTTAAAAATCAATTTCATTTCTTTGTTTTTTTCTTAAAGAAAACAAATTACAATTTTGCCCAAACAAAGTGCTGCTGTAGATGCAATAACCTTGAATCCACATTAATCGCTAATCGCTCGCTTAACAAGACAACATTATCACTTCACTCCCAGCTGATAAATAATGTGCGCCTTTTGAATCTATTTATTGACGATATAAAAAAAACGTCGACACCAGGAACAGCAGCAGCCTCGCCGAAATATAACCAGAGATTACACGTGTCTGAGCCGCATCAGAGCTTCACGGTGTCTTGGGTGGGATAATGGACTTGTAATTGAGCCTCATGAATATGCAGCAGCACAATCCGATGGATGGACCGCACCGCCGCCGGAAACGGTTCCACAAACGGCACCAACCGCGCGCCAAGACCGAGAGAGTTATCATTCTCCCAAAACAACAATATAATAATAACAGCGAGACTGAGTATAGTGTTATCTCTGGTTTTTCGTATTGCTGACCTTGACACAGTACATAATACACAGAACCATCACTGATGCGACGCTCGCGCACATGCATGAATTCCTCTAACAACTTAACGGATACACGAGTTATGCACCTGATAAAAATGATAATGATATGTTGATGGTGCACCGGCGATGAAAATTCTCCCTTCTCTCTATCTGGCTGCATCCTGAGAGCATGTGCACACAGGACAGCCTGCGCCTCCATGTGCGCGTTGCCCAATCTGACAAACAGAACGTGAAGACGTCACTATCATTACGCGCCTGATTATGCTATGGTTTTTGTTTCCATTTTCCACGTTGCGTAATACTGGCTTCGTGCCTAGATTGCATAGTTGCGCTTCGACGAATAATAATATACTTTTTGTCGCTGATAAGTTCATCACAAGACTTTAATACAGTCAAGGGCAAACGAATCGCGCATAATTAATGTAGCGCATATGCCTGTCCGCATGCTAGATGGTTGCAAAAGCTTTACCGTCCTATTTTTTTTATTAAATGTGTAGTTAAGTCTGAAGCAATTAAAATTTGGATTGATTAAATTGCAGCCATAATAAGTGAAATGCTAAAATAATTTCTTAATATTTTGTAGGGCTCGTGGCGTTGTTGCTGATTAATAACAAGCAACGTAAAATTGAATGGTATTGTGGATGAGTATAAAAACATCAGTAAAATAAATCAAGTGCATTGTGAAAATTTGGAGGAAAAGTTATTATAAAATGATAGAAGCACATTTTCTTGTAAATTATCATAAGCCCGCTTATTGAATGGGAATGATACAATGTTTTTTCTCAATCTGATTGATTACACAGAACATAATATTGCAAATGCCAACGTTAAATCAATCATCCTACAGTGCAATTAAGTAAGAAGGGAAGTTGAGCTTATACATAAGGCTTTGTAGACCTCCTACCTTTAACGCAAGAAATTATGCCTCTTGCGGTATGCATACCATTAGAGAGGTCTTATCTAACTTATAGGTTTTCAAATAATTATATAAATGACATTGATGTCAACCAAATAAAATTAAATACTGTTGCTTGTAAACGAAATTAAGTTAATTAATTATTCTATTCGACTTTCTGCTAAAATTAATACGTCATTTGCATTTAGGTATAGCTGAGAATTATTTTGAAATTCCGCTTAGCTGTTGAATTAAAGAAAAATGAATACATAATTGTGTAGCAAAGCGATGTTGTGAAAAATTACTCAAAGCAAGTAATTAAAAAAAACAAGAGTAATTTAGTATTTATTTTCCCATCATTTGTGCGTAAAGCCAAAACAGTATCTATCATATTATCTAGTCTATAGTAACTAGAGATATACGCACTATAGATGCAGAAAATGGTAGTTTCTAGCCTGCTAAAATTGAAAGTCTGCGTGTGTAGAACACTCTGAAAATGCCCGCAGAGCTCTGCCCCATCAGCAAGAACCAGTTGAGAAAGTCACCCCGTCGGTTTTTGGGTCATTCCGGGCCTCATGTGTTGGAGTGCGAGTCTGCGAAAGAGGGGCCAACATCAATGCAGACTGTTGGATGGGGTTTGGGTTCGAGGGGTGGGCGTGGGTCGATAGAGCCCGCGACCAACCCCATCCCCATGTGGAGTCATGCAAGCGCCGGCGTCTGCAACTGGAGCTGCCGCTTTATAGGTCAGGTCAACCCCTCCTCCCCCGGTCGCGAGCACGTGGCAATGTGCGTACTTGCTTTGCACTTGGACTTTTCCCGCAGCCGACGGTGCTCTCTGTGATTGATCAGAGGAACTTGCAACAGCTCTAAAATTTGCAATTGCATTTTTGGCCACCTGTGATGCATTTATTTATTCTGTTATTAAAAAAAGTAGAGTTTTGTCATTTTTTTATTTCAAACAATTTAATAGAGGTTTATGGGTTTTTTTCTTTGGTGTCTCTAAATAGAGGGTGAGCTCTTATAATATAAGTCATTGAATTATTTTACTTGCCTCTCCTGCTTACAAAAAAAAACGCGCTTCGCCAACACTTGTATTTGAAAATTAAACAAAATTCGCGCTATTATCTATTGTAAGCAATAAACACCACAATTAAAGTGATAGTAAAAAATAGAGAAATGAAGCAACAATAATGTAAATTAAATATTAACCTAATTTCAATTTGAGATAATTTATGCGGAACTGCTATGAGGAAAAAACAGAAACTTATCAAAGTTAAATTATATATATATATATATATATATATATAGTTCATGATCGCTGCCTCGCTGCTAATTTTTCGCAGCAATGTAATTGCAAATGGGGATAAGTTTTTGTCCTCAATCTAGTCGTAATAATGACCAACGCCGACCTCGTTTACGTGCGGTGATTCAAATTTCGGAGGATGTTGAGGGCGCTCAAAGTACAGGGGATGCTCGTAGAGGTGGCGTTGGCTGCGAAAGTAGGCCACCGGTGCTCGCCGCGCGCTCGAAACTGGGCCACTCCGCTGCTCAATACTATGTATTTTCTGCTCGTAAGGCACAAATCTTGCGCCCGCGTCAATTCAACCCCTAATTCAGTCAGCGCCTCTTGGCCGACTTCCAAGTGATTTGGATAGTCTGCCGCTGAGCAAGTTGTTAATTAACGCCACACTAGCTGCTTGAGCATTTCGAATGCGATGACTTTCGATCGGACGAGAAAGATCCACAATCCACAGACAAAACACAACGGCAAAACTTAAAGAAAATTATCTTAAATTGAACATAATATTTGCGTTTCTCACAAGAGTTAGTATGTCCATCTCGCTCCGTTACCATGTATTATTAAAACGAATATATCGTACGTGGATGTAGCGTTGTTTGGGTCTGATCAGAGTTGCCCTGCATAACCTCAATAAACAAACTTTTGAAACTATTATTGAAGAAAATTATTATTGTGTTTACAAATTTGTGATAAAAAGTGGTATTATGTGTGCGATTTATTTAAAAAGCCCCTAAACCTTTGCACGGATTTTCTTTGTTTAATTGGATTTCTAAAGTAAACCATTGTTATAAATGCATGAATTACTGAGATATCAGAATTGCATCTAACTTCACTTCGAATTAAATATCTGCAATTATTCCAACCGATTTAAACAATACACGTGCCATCCTACTACTATAGGACTTAGTTTTTATTTTTAATATCAAGCTTCTCTTCAAGTGTCTAATTTAAAGTCCAATCGGGTTTTTTTTTTTGCGACTATTAAAATCAGATTTCTATTGTTCAAAAGTCATTTTGATAGGCGCACCAAAAAAGATTGACAAAGGAAAATACATTTGAAAAGTCTGCCTACCTAAAAGAATAATGTACTTTTGAGAGGTTGGGCATTATATTTTTCATTAAAGACGAAGAAAATTAAATAAAACATCAAATTAATCTTTAGATAATTATATCAAACTTCACTGAGGTAAGATCTTTGGACCCGTCGAAGAGTATAATATGCACATAAATTTACTGACTTAATCGAGCTTAAATCTATGCTCTTCTATGTAAAAACAGCCGGATTAAGCCCAGGCCGTTTTCATTGAGTGGTGAGAAAACAGAAAGCCCCCTTGGGTGTGCGCCGGGCCGCAGAGTAAATTATTCGCACCTGCCTTACGTCACTGGCTGCGCGATGATGACGCCAAGCGCGGTGCGCGAGCCAGACTTGGCAAAAAAAATAAGCGAAAGTAAAGCGAAGGTTAGTGTGTCAGTGGGACAACCTAAAATGCAGTGAATAGCGCGAATTGATAATTGCCGTGCCAGCATAAAAGTAAGAGTGTCAGCGCGTGGCGCGCTCAACTGAAAGTAAAAGTTGCTGTTTCGCTGTTTATCAGCTTGTGCCGCCCAGCGAGCGCCCAATGGCGCTGCTGCAGCAGGACAACTCAATTTTTGTGATCTCGTCACGAAGCGAAACACACACGTGGCGCAATCAGGGAGGGTTGATGCCAAACCCAATTTACTGCCGGCACAGAAGGTGGAAAATGTGCGTGGGAGCCAAGCGTATAATATTATATATGAGCATAATGCATTTTATATATATGCTGCGCGTCACTACGTTTGAGCTTTAATATACCTGTTGTCATTTAATATTTGACCTGGATTCAACGGCCCAATATGTAGCAGCGCTGTAATTAGCAACGGTTGAGTCTTGATTTGGTACTCTCATTTTAATTCTTAAATACATTATTATGTTTTTATCAATTTCGGCTGTTTGCACTGTAAAATATTTCTAGTTCACATAGAGCCAAGCGGGATTTACGGATTTAAATTACCACGCTCAAAACTGGAATTTGAAATTATATCTTTCAGCGCCAAAATTTCAGTGTATCATAAAGTTAGCATTTTGAGCGAAACCAGTCTAATCTTTTCTCCTAGTACGGAGTTTTATATTTCAAACATTAATTAGGCAAATATAAACTTTGCCTCCCAACTTTGGCTTGCTTGAATTAATATAAACACGATCCCCCGTGTGCCAAACAATGTTGCAAATTGCGATCAGCAAATACGTGTGCACCGACCTACTTTGCCAGTATAGGCACACAAACGTGTTTTGGAAACGAACAAACTAATGCATCGCGAAGTACACAAACATTCATCAACATAGCACACTCCGCACACGTGGATTCATACACATCAGGTATGGATTAATAAATGATACACGGTATTTAGGGTAAGGACGACTTGCGCGCACATATTTATACTCGTCATTTCCATGTGCATACATATATGCACCGGTGTGTGCTATTGAAGCAACGTGCATCTGTTATACCGATTTATATGAATGCGTGTTGCATGGTCATTAATCGCTGATTGGCTTGCTTCATGTGCGCTGCATCCAATGCAAGTGTTAAGCTATAGGGCAGCGGAGATCGTGATCAACAAGTATGAAAAACACAACAACAACAATAACAAGCTAACTCAGATTTCGAGGAATTACGAAGAATAAAAAAAAAATATCACAAAACACGATTTGATTTTCTGAAATTTCAAGAGCACATGTCACATATCATTCATTTAACCGTTGGCCTTGTTGAAAGTGACTAAAATAAAAATCATTATTGGGCTTCAACATGTTGCCTGTTCCAAAATACCTCAATATAATTATTGAAAATATTTCCCTTTGTCTGTAGCTTTGTAACTACAACATTTAACAGGTTGATCAAGCCAGTTTTGCCAAAATAAGCCATAAGCCGTACAAGCCCGATTTATTTCAAATGTCTTCATGAATGTGTTAATGTGTATATATGCTTGATGTTGAGAAATAAACAAAATTGAAAATGGAAATTGAACTATTAATGGCGTAGACTACATGATCGTAAATAATGTAGAATTCAATTTGAAAATTTCGTTTTTATGAAAGCCAGTGATATATAAATCGTAAATAAACATAGGTAAAACAAAATTACATTTTTACTTCTTTATGGTGTGTCAAAATATAAAGTTCATCTAACATTATATGTTATGAAACATTTCAAACTAATTTTGCATAACTAGATACTATTTTTTAAGATTTATGGCGAAAGAGCAAATTTTTGTATCTGATTTTTAATGTTTTACATCCAGCTTAATCTTTTAGTGTACAAAATCGTCTCATTTTATGTTATACACGCATAGCAAAAGTGTGAGTTCACTGAACTCTTGCTTTCAAGGTTGGGAAACGTTTAGCACCCCCTATAGTTGGCCAAGGATGTGGTCTCACCAAAACTTCTCATTTTACTTCCAGTCACCACTGTAAAAATTGAGGAACGTGTGGCTTGCCACTCCTGTGTATATGAAGCATGCGGTATATTGAAGCCCCTAAAGTTACTATGCTCAAGTTTGCGGTTTTTCTGTAGCGACAACAGTGATTTTAATTTTTTGCGCCACGACAACTTTCATTTTCAGGTTGCGCGGCATATTGAAATGGAAAGTGAATTCACTGTGCGAACGAATATGGTGACTAATGCCGCCGCGGCTCAGGGTGGGAGACGAGTGAAACCGAAAGTAGTACCACTGTCAGTAGGTAAGTGTGTCATTGGGTCGACACATTTATCACTAGCACACGCGATTTTACTGTCAGCAGCCCGAATTTGGGCATTGGTGATGCCCATTTGAGTTAATAAAATTGCCACCCTAGGCAACTGTGTAATTATATATAGATCAATATCGCTTGGAGGGTGAAAAATTAAATATCATTAATTTCAAAGAGCGTGCTAACTTAATAACCTATTTAGTTTTGTGTCAACTATGCGATGGCATACAAAAAATGCCTCAAATATTTCCGCTGCTTTAATGTTTAGCACTTTCAACTTTAATCAATTCAATATGGGTTTTGCAGCTGTGACTATACTTGTGGAGTGTCTTTTATGGAAATATGGTGTCTGGCAAAAATACAAAGACTTTAGATAATAAAATAATTATTCATGCAGCACGCGTAAAATAGGTATTATTTTCACCAACTAATCTATTTTAAACTTGTGTGTAACTCCACTGCTTGTTTGCCTTTGTCACTGCTGAGTAAGCTGTTTTTATGAAATATCTTATCTCTTATCAGACACAGTAAACTCATATATTGCGGTTAATAAAATTTGCGCATCAGCATGAAAGACCATCAGTTGATTTTTATATAATTCTTTTTGGATTAATTCCTCTTTCTAGATTTTCACGCAACATAGATCTCAAAGATTATGCCTTGATTTTTCTGCTGAGCAGAAAAAGGTGAGCCTGAATAAATTAAAAAGCTGTAAGCCAGCCACACACACATTCACACCAACACCAAGCGCCGGCTGAATGTGCGGCGTGCGCGAGCGATGTGTTTTCATAATAAAGTAGGTCAGTGTGTCGTGATATATCTCATCTATTATGATACCTCAATATGCAGCGTATCAAATGGAATGAGTGACTAAGGCACGGAATGCGTCACTCTATCTGATACTTCTTGTCTTATTAATCAATATTTCTTGATCCTCTGTGCGATTGTTCGAGCAAAATAGTGTTATGAATTTGAAAGTTTTCCAAACCCCCGTGATTTTAATATGCGCACTCAATGGCCAAGAATAAATCGAAGAGACGCCCACAATAGAAACTGCGCAATATAGGCAATAGCTGCACGGAGTGGCTGCTAATTATAACACTGAAGACTTAAATGGAGACCATTGCAATCAGCCATTTTATTATTAAAAGTAGATTAAAATGATGTCAATTATTTTCTGAATTAAATTTCTTTCGATGCTTTTATCCAGGTCATACATTGGGCTTGAACATTTAAAATTTAAATTGTTTTTTTGCCTTGCTTGTATACGGTGACAGTTTGACATTTTTGCCCATCGCTTTTATTCAAACACGACCTATTGAGTTTGGTGTTGTGTTGCATACCTGCATGCTCTGTCATCAGACCAATAAATCAAATTGACGCGCGACAAAAAATGGCCTGCTTTTGAAAGTCTCTGCAGCAACAAAGCTGCAAAAAAAGCACCCAGTCTGTATTGTTCGCTTGAAGAAAAGACACAGCGATCTCCTCCTTGCGCGCAAACTATGCAGCGGCGGCAATGCCGCACGGCGTCGAAAGTGAAAACGGACGAAAGCGAGAGTTGTTACCGCCGTGCTGCTTTATAATATGTAAAAGGCAGCCACGAGTGCTGGTGTGTCAAAAAAAAACTTGTTTGCAGTCGCAACGGCTCCAGGTTTGGCGCTCAGGGGGCGTGCTAAAAAGTGAGAGCTATGTGGGTCTAGTTTAATGTGTTTGTGTGTCAAATATGTACTCTGGCTGGCCGAGCAAAATAAAAACGCTCTCGCGTGACGTAACTACCAGCTCATTCGGCCTGGTACATGCATATATGTATATAGAAATTGTAAAAATATACACGCCACATGCGAGCGCCTGATGTGAGACTGATCCCCACTTTTCTTGCTAATTAAATATACAAAGAACCTTCGGCGTGATTTCACTGGGTGGGGGTTGGAGTGTGCATAATACTTTACACGTTCGGTTTCGTAAAAAAGCGAAAAGAGGCGTGTGTGTG
>LVVX01381796.1:0-11364 GCA_001676355.1 Baetis rhodani | reverse complement strand
GGCGCGCGAGCTTTAATTGAGATTGGAGCGTGAAAACCACCAGCGCCAATTACCACAGCAATCAAATCGCATTAGCAGCTTAACAATTTGGCGCATCATAAAATTTAATAACGACGAAGGGCGCACGCGTCCTCTCATTCACTATCATGTGGCAAATGCGACCGACGAAAGTGAGCTCGAATAGAGCAATATAATCAAGCGGACCGTAATGGCCCCGCGCGCGCACACACTCCCCTTTATATAACTGAAAATCTGTGGAGAACAAGGCCGGTTGGCGATTAGCGCCGAAGAGGATTAAAACGCGTCCAGCAGTGAGCGAGCGAGCGCGCTTCAATGCCCCGGGCGCAAACTGTCGCTAATTGGCCGCTGGCCTTGGGTTTTTGTGCCCTCGCTTCATTATATTTGTGTTTGAAACAAAAGCCGGGAGGAGTGAGCGCTCTCCGGTCCGAACCAAAACACACCTGCCGCCTGCGTTGCACGATCGGTGCCGCGAGAGAGATTGACTATAAGAGTATGTACTTACGAGTGAAGATGCTGACGAGGACAGAGCTCCGTGTTTGAGTACCGAGATGAGAGCGCGATTTTCGTCCAGGCCATCTTGCAGCCCCGACACCAGATCCATCAGATTTTTCAGGCTCTTGCTCTGCACCTCCTTTACAAACAGAAAACACAAATCCTTTGTTTAAAAAACAGCCTCCTAATGTGATTTCAAATATTTGCATAATATTTCAAAGCCCGAGAATTTCCCTCTTTAGGAATATAATTATCCGAGAGAGAAGCGAGCGTGGCGCTATAAGAGCTGAACGTGCAGAGTCACTTTTATTCATGAGCAGCGCGCTAGGATGAGCCTCTTGAAAACTCATTTTCTGGCCATTAGGCGGAAAATTAATGCTTCTCTGCGCGCTACTACTGCACGCTAAGGGTGCAAACGCCGTAGTGAATCGCAAAAGAGAGGCGCTTTGGTTCAAAACTTGACAGCAACTGACTAATAGGATTTTGTTTTGAATTATAACTATTATTATAAGGAAATTTCCCTGTTATATATGCGTAGATTTAATTGAATAGAGGGAAACTTTCCAGTCCAACAAATGCTTTCGATTTTGTATAACGAGAAGCCAAATTGATTTCGCCTAAACTCCAACAGGAAAATTGAACCAGGAATGGCTCATTTTAATGATGCAAAATTTGGTAACATATACAAACATATTGATCCTATATAATGCTTTCAAAAGAATATTGAACCGTGAAAGACATCATAAAGATGCACGATATTTTTTTTAAACTTGTTATGTGAAAATCATCAGAAATAAAAAAATGAACAGCACGAACCTGATTGTCCTTGGCGACTTGGGCGATGGAAGAGGTCTGCGCCAGTTCGAACTCCATCTTGGTGACCTCCTTCTGCAGCTCGGGGATGGTGGTGTCCAGTCGGCTCTCGAGCACAGCCACTTGCTCCTTGAGCTGGGCGGCGCTCTTCTGCACCTTGTCGACGGTGGCCAGGTCCCTGGTGACGTTGAACAACTTGCGCACGCCGCTCCTGCCGGCGGCCTCGAGTTGCGAGACGCGCTCCAACAGCTCCTTGTGCTCGGACTCGCGGGCGGCCGCCTTGGTGTGCGACCACATGGCCGTCTTCAGGTGCTTTTCGACGCGACGCACGCGACGCTCCAGCTCCTTGGGCGCCGCCGGTCTGTCGACGTCATCCACGCGGTTCAGGTCGGACGTCGACCGCTGCAGGTGTCCGACGGGTGTCTTCAACACGGAGCTCCACTCGGACTGCGCCGTTTCCAACTGCAACACAAAAAAAAGCGAGCGGTGAGATTTTGTATTGATTTCTTTGACGCAAGGCTAATTTCTGCGAGCTCATTTGCATTAATAACGAAGGGATTGCCATAGCATTTGTCAAGAACGGAAAAGCTGCGGAATTGATTTTATGAGTGACCTTCTTTCTCCGCAACGTTTTGATTAAAAACAAAGTGCCATTGGGGTTTTTCCCCCGGAAAGATGTGACTCGGGGTAACAAAGGGATCAAAGTCGTCATCAAACGAGTGTCAGCTTAGGATCAGACTGGTGGAAACTGGGTGCAGTCTCTCTCTTTTACAGATTAAACTCTTCCAGCTCCATCTGCACGAACCGCGGAGAGTGCTGAAAGCTATTCAAATAATCTGACGGGCTTTGAAAGTTGGCCCCAGTGATTGAAGAGAATGTTATATTTCTCTCCGGCCGTATTGGGAAGGAAACTTTTCATCTCTTTGCCATCGCTTTGATGCAGCATTGCATATTCACATGCCGTTTTATTGCACTTCCATCCACCTGTGCGGATGGAGCATTTTGCACGTGCTCCGAGGTGAATCGATGCGCCGCCCTCGTTAGCAGCCCTTTTGCAGTGAAAAAGGCACTGAATGCAAAAAGCCAGAGCAGTTCGCATTATTCATACAATTTAGAGACTGCACGAGAGGGAGGCAGTCTAGATTTTGTACCGCCGCACACTGTATTGGATTGTAATTAAATGATGTTATCTCTACTGCAGTGTGCCGGCGCACGTATACATATAAAAAGAGAGAGACGGAATGAGAACGGCAGGCATATATAGAGCCTTTGTGCTCTATACACGAATGCTGCTGCCTCTTTTCCAAATTACGAACAATGAGTCGGTAGGTTGGATATATTCCGCCTTTTCTTTGCGTCCACAATGGGCCGCGCAAATAGCACAAAAAGCAGCCACGATGGACATTTTGATATTTGAAACAATGAATTTCACAAAGGTTTTGACTGGGGCGGTCAGCGCAGGGCCGAACAAAGGGCTGCTTTTTTGTACTCTTCCCGCCGCATCAGCACTTTATTTAGAACCTGCGGAGATCAACCTGCCAGCTCTCGTTTTAGGGAAATTTTATGTAATCACTCGAGCGGTGTTTTAAAAATGAATAAAGAGGATTTCTCATATCAACTTGATGGGCTGACTTTTTTGAAAGCATTTCTGCTTTGCCCTTTCGTTTACATTTCCTCTCTCTCTCTCTCTCGCTTGGAAAATGAACAAGAACGAGACGTGTTGTTTCCCATCCATCATCCAGCTGAACACTCCGTCATCAATATCAAAATTGCAGCTCTTGCACTTTTCGCCCGGCAAGCTCGGCCGGCAACAGAGCGCACATATATACAATCGTCATGATCAATACTCGAAATAAACTCCAAGTGCTTTCGCATTATAAGCGATATTGAGCGGAATTTTTGCGGTCTTGAAATTCAAGCGATATTGCTAGTGAAGGGGGCAAAATTTACGAGATCATGAAGACTTGCGCCGCAGCGCACAAGTGCGTTTAATATTACACGCATTCCCTCTCAGCTGCAGTCGAGTGCAATAAATTTCGCGCCCCTGCGCTCGAGAGCTGCCGCACCATGGCTTTTGCAGCAGAAACGGGGCTAATTCAAATCTAATTTATTATTTTCATGACCATATCTCTCGGATTACATCACGCCCCGTGTAGCGTTTATTGCATTCCCTCCCGCGCACATACATAAATTAAAGTGCGCCACAACGCCGACGGCAAAAACTTCTTTTTCTTTGAGCCACTATATACTATGTGTGTTGCTGCGAGCGTTTGAATTTATAATAGTCCCGTGCATATATTTATGTGTGTGTGCTATAGAGCGGCTGCCACCGCCGGCGAATGTTTCCTTTTGATTCAAAGGAATATTATGTGTGCTGCCGACTTGCGACTTTGGGATGTGCGGTCGGCGGCGGCATGCTGCACGCAAAAGATTTCAATAAAATATCACCACTGCAGCTGTATTTGCGGTGTGGTGCTGTTGCCGCTCTATGCCCATCAACGCGAATTGCCATAGAGCACATCATGCAGGAGGAGTACACAATGATATAGAGGAGTATAACCTGGCTATATAAATGGTGTATCACCATAAATGAAACAACAGTGTGTGTTTGTCTCCTTGCTATATACTCTCTGTCCTACATTTGAGTGCAGAATTATACGCCGACCGCAATGCAAAACCATCAGTAAAAACAGTCAAAGTTTGCGTGTGCAAAAGCATGATTACAAAAGGGAACTCTTAGAAGCATTTCAATTAGTAATAGACAAACAGTTTCAATTTTTTATAAGAAGATTAAATATTAGCGTGTGGTAGAGGATGAATAATCTGAGCAAAATCACATTAAAATTGTTGCTCACAGAGGGTGGCACAATTTATTTGTTATATAAATATTTTCTGGGTAACAATTTTTCCTGCTATTTCATCATCTGGAAAATAATTTTCTTCTATCGTTGGTGGTGCTTAATATCACTAATGTGTCCCCTTTCTGAACAATTACCTTACAAGCTTCTCGGTTTCCACAAGGGGTTCTCCAAATGCCTCTCCTTCTCACTTTAATCAAAAGCATCAGCCGAAGCCAGCAGGTGATTTTGGCTCCGTCTGCATCGCCGGCATGACGTGCGGTGAATTGTTTGCTTTGGCGAAATTCCACCTCGGCTTTGAAGTGGATGAGGATCCCGACCCGGCTGCGGCACTCACTCTGATTCATTAGCACCGGCTAAACTCGCTTTCATCCGCGCAAATGAGCAGCCGATCGGCGCCTTCGAACGCCATCAGTATATGCAAAGCGCATTTTTATATATCTACAAATACGTTCACGTGCTTGGCGTTCCAGTAAAAAAGGGAATTAAGCCGTGGAAATAATTTGCACGTGCCGCGACTCCCTCTAAAAGGGTGTGCACCGCCGGCGAAATAATGCCATTATCAGCGCCTGGAGATTTTTGTATTCTGCAGGCGAAAGAGGTCAAACGAGAAAAGGGTGCTTTTCTCTTTCTCTCGCGAGCGATGCCATCGGGACGTAAGCGCGCACAGGAAATTGTGTTCGGTCTCGCAGTAATGGAGAGAGAGAGAGAGGACAATCCATAATCGGACAATGACACTCGCACACACACATGAGCCCGGTGCGGGAGGGGGTGGGTCGCCACCATCCGTGCCAACTGACTGCTGCATGCATTATTCGAATTTGCACACTGCGCTTGCTGTTTTGTGAGTGAGAGTGTGTGTGTGCGGGGCCGGAGGGCTCGTTAACGTGATTTTATAACAGCGGGAGCCAGAGGTATAATTAATACATCATGGCGGCATGAGTTGCATCAAGGCGCCCTCGCTTGCCGGCCCAACCCCTCTGCATGTTCACACCCAATTCCGCTATAAGGATTGAATTTCTAATTCGCTCTCCGAGCATTGCTGAATGAGCATGTAAAGCAATGCCTCATTGGTGCCACCATTATAATTTACGTGGTTAATAAAACCGACGTTAATCACACAGACACAACAAAATTTAATAAAGGCCTCGTTGCAGTTGGTTCTGGCGCAAATTCAAACAAAACTCATCCCAGAGTGCGCAGCCTGTCCGTTGGCATTAGAGAGGCAAAAACGCCTAACAACATATGCAACCAAGTGCTACGAGTATTTGTATGCGCATACAAGTCTAATTGGAAGCACTGATGCACACAAACTCGACCAAACAAGCAGACCTTCCGGCCGGTGAGAGGCTAATTAATTAAATTCGACGATCATCAAAGCTTCTGCTGCGCTGTTTTAATTGAAGAACGCTCTCCCGCTTCAATATTATATACGAGTTTGTGTGTAGACGAAGCATTTTTGCCGGCCAACGGTGAGCAGGAGCGAGCGACGTCAAAGGAATTTTTCACCGTGATATAAAGCGCCGAGATGATGCTGCGCCCGCCGAGAGTGGGGACGCAATCAGGCGAGAGCTGATGGCGTAGGGAGCACGCACCTGCCGCTCTAGATCGCCGCAGTGAGTGCGAGTGACGGGCTCCGGAAAACCTTTGATGCTCGCTTTTGACTTTTTTACCAGTTTTCCATCTCGGATCAAAGTTCACGCCATGTATTTGGAGATTATTTTCAGATTATGACAAATTGAATTAAATTTCCGATCAATTATTTGGCGTTCCGTTTGATAATACACTCTGATGGCCTTCTGCACTATATTATAGTCTTCTCTTTGAAACGGATCAAGCGTGTGTCTGAAGCGAACGCGCGCACCCACCGCTGAGTGATATGAGCTCTTAATTAAATTTGACCTGGCACTCGCTTCCCCATTGTCAACACCGAGCCGCCTGCATTAATTAGCTCCGATGGAAGTAATATACACACGTCGCTCTCGACGCCCTGCTGAATTCAGAGAGAACTCTTGAGCCTTATATGCGCACTCCGAGATGTAATTGGCAGACTCGCAGATTGCTCCACACCAAAACATATAAGGTCTCGTAAAATGTGAGAAAGAAAACTCACCGACTGACGAGCTCGAGCTGCGATTAAAACTTTGAACCACAGAAGGGTTTCTTTTGTGCAATGCAATCACCCGGTTTCTGGAAATGCAGGCGTGAGGAAAAGTGGAGTGTAACCCAGTTCTATAGCGCCGTTGATTGCCTGTCATAAAAAGCGCGCTAATCGTGTGTGAGCGCCATGCCATATAGCTAAACGTTTTCAACGCAATTGCCGCACCGTATACCGACTATATACGTGTAAGTATATTTATATAGAGTGCTGCTCTGCGTACACCGAACGTCAACATGAATGGGCTTATCATCAATCTTTGATGGCGTTGAGAAATACGCTTTTGACTCTCCTGGAGCGCTGTGTTCTGATTCTTGACGAGGAAAAAGCTCGGCGTTAAATTAAATTATAAAAAGTTCGTCTTTGTCAAAAATAGAGCACAACACGGTGTCGTGACTTCAAAGGTGTATAAAAAAACCTCGAAAAAGATCTCAATTGTGCGATTGCGCTTTTCATTAGGCGGGGCGCCGACCATTACCTCACACCGCCGGCGCATAAAACCGAATTTGTCCATTTGCCTATCTGCAGCGGCACTATTTTTCTCGCATACGCCGCCGACGTATAAAAATCAATAGCACCACCTTTTTTACGGTTCACGTGCACACACGTATAGACGTACAAATGGTGCACACACACACTCACATATCGTGTTATGTCAACATCACAGAGTGAGTTTTCATTCGTGGCGTTCGCTCTCTCGGCAGTAGTCGATCAAAAAGTAGCAGCGGCACGCAAACTTCTCGGCGCGGCCAAGAATCCATACAAAAGTCGCAAAGTTTCTCACACTCTACAGCAGCAGCTCCAAAGCAGGTTGCGGCTATTGAATGCCGGTAACAAAAATATTCGTTCCACGCCGGCCAGAAGTGGTGAAAATTTATTTCATTGGTGCGTGTGCCGATTTTTTTTTCATTTCCTCGGCGGAAGAAAAAAGACATCACAAGAGGGCAGAGAAGAGGTGGCAGGGAAAAATGGAAAAGTTGGCCGCGCTTAATGCAATAAGTAGAATGAGAGTATATGTGAAAAAAAAGTTTAACTGCGCAGGGGCCCATAAAAAGCGAAATGTATGTGGCGCCAATTTCCCGACGACCAAAGAAAAGCGCATTAG
Organism: Baetis rhodani; assembly: GCA_001676355.1. Taxonomy (NCBI): domain Eukaryota; kingdom Metazoa; phylum Arthropoda; class Insecta; order Ephemeroptera; family Baetidae; genus Baetis; species Baetis rhodani. The sequence goes on along the minus strand of LVVX01381796.1, from coordinate 3,917 downwards.
TGAAATTGAATCTCTTGATGAATGAGTGCTGGGTCATTGGTGCATATTTATCACAGACCCAGAGGGAAATTGGGAAAACAAGTTTTTGCATGTAGCATGGAGATAAAAGGAATTTTCAAAGTTTTTGTTACTTTGCTAATGAAATGATGGTAATGATGAAACGAAATGCTGACATAGATTTAAGCTCGGCTTAAAAAGGAATTTGCAACTGATTTTCAGTCCAATCAGCATAATATAATCGCTCTTCGGAATTAATAGCGCTCATTATATCCTTCACAATTAGGTATTATCAAAGCTCAACAAGGAAAAGGAGCAGCATTTCCGCTTCAAGTTCAACTTTTATTATACCCCTTCATCTTTTTTTTGGTGGTGACGAGCATAAGGCAAAGGGGCGTCGGATGCTCGTCGCGGGGCGCAGATTAGCATCAACTGCAGCCGCGCGTAATTAGTTGGGCGAGAGAGAGAGTGAAATAGAGAGAGAGATGAGAGCTGGCTGCTCTGTATGCCGGAGACGGATGGCAACGTCGGCGGCAGCTGCTGCCGCATTTTTACCTGAGCACCGCGGCGTCGCCCTCCCTTGCCTACCTGCTGCTCCCTCTCGCCCCCTCGGGCTGTTTTCTTGTGTACGAGCGCGTGTTATATATATTTTTTATTTGACAGCCACCGAGTGCAGCGCACCACAGCAGCCAAACTTCGGGGGTGCGGAAAAAGAGCTGCCGCCGAAGAAATATATTATCTGCCGCGCGCGTCTGCCGCCAGAAGGCGGACGCAAAAATGAATCTTGCCAGCTACTTTTTAATTAAACCCTCGAGCCGTCGACGAATCGCAACGTCAGCACGGCGATGAAACTCGTCGAGGTCCTTTGAGTGCGAGCCGCACCAGTGGCTTTTTTGCTGGCAAATGTATTGCACACACACAAACTAGACCACCGAGTGTACTAGAGGCGAATCAAAGGATTAACGCTTGTTTGCATTGTCGCATGGACTAATATGCTTTTCTCAAAGCGGTAAAAGGATTCGTCTGAAAGCAGAAAATCTATTCGAATAGACTATTTTTTTAGAGAGCGGCGTTTTAATACAGCCCTCGGGGAATTTGCAGCTGGCAGATTGAGGTGATATTTCACGTCGAGTTCAATGTGAAAATCACGCAAGCTTCACATTACTTTAATGGGATTTTAGATTGCGTGGCTTAAAAAGAAACTTTCTACTGAATTGAAAAAGAGAAGTAAATTTTCAGCCATCAATTTGAGGATTGGTTGAAATTTGTTTTCATTAGAAAACCCAGTAACGGTCGACTTCTCTCGTATTAGTTTGGTCAAGCCTAAAACTCTCGTGCTTTCGAATCAATTCTCAACAAGTCCGCGGTGCCCGTCGAGAGTGTCAACCCCAAAGCAGAAGCCCCGAAGGAGAGCAAAACCCAGAACTACTCTAGCGTGAAATTCGGCCTGGTGCACAAAAGGCAGATAATTATAATGTGGCCCCGGGCCTCTTTTGGTGCGCACGGTTTATTTGTTTTGCCGAGCAGCGAAATCCAACAAAACACCCTCGGGACTTCTAAGTGTCAAAGTCGTCGAGCAACCTCCTCCTCCTCGCCTCCCCACGCGCAGCCAAAGCCAAAAATCCCGGCGCATCTCCTTGGAATTCAATTAATGGCACACAGCGGCTGCCGTGTCGTCGATGCGAGTAAATATTAAAATAAGCGTCGATTATCGATCATCGCCACGGCGGTGGCAGCGACGCCGGCAGACGACGAAGAGGCGGAGGAATAGCGGCGGTATGGCATATAGAAGCCAGAGCCCTTAATTTAAACTTTGTGCCATTCAAAACGCCGGCCGCAGTGGAAAAATGGCGAAGCCAGCGATAAGTTTCTCCGCTCCGGCATTCAGGCTGTGCACACAGACGCCGATTAAACTCACGCTACTGGCGCATTATGACAGCCTTAATCGCAGCCCCATGTCGAAAATGTGAATTACAAGCACGGAGATAGTCGCAGGGGAGTGTATGGCGTTCACATTTGTCTGCCAGCAATTGAAATAATAACTTACGGCATCAGCACGAAAAGATCCAACCCCGCACACACTAGATCAAAAACTTTTTCTTTCCTTTTTCAACCAAAAATCTTCAACTAGCAGGTGAAATTTATTTTTAATTGCATAGGAATTCACGTTTATTTGACATGGAAATCCCTTACTTGTGCGAAGATTTGTATCATTCTCGAATAAAAAAGTGAATCCCCTCCAACATGCCATAAACAGCGCAAAGGATTTGTGAATACACCATTTTCATATAAACTTCAGTGTCACAATCGTTTTTCTCCCCATCTCACGAAAGCCCTGCGTGAGCGCGTTTCTGCAACTCGAGATGCCGCCCGGCACAAATTCCAAATTCCTCCCCTGCGAGTGTGGGAAAAGATTGTCTCAGGCGCAGCAGCACTCTCTGTGCGTTGAGAAATTTTATTTATAACGCACGCCAGCACAGGACACGAGAGAGCGAGCGCGATTCCAAGTAGAGCCCCTTCGCCTATTTTGTGTGTGTGTGCGAGAGAGCACTCCTCAATCCCGTCGCCTCTCAGGCTGCCGCTTTTATGGCCGTGTTGCTGTTTTTGGGGCTCTTTTGTACACACACACTGTATACAAAACACGGCAGGAATTCACAGGCACTCTGCATGTTACGCAGAAAAAAGCGCCGACGGGGGACCTTTTGTGGTGAGTTTTCTCATAAGCCACACGCCCTGAAGCGTCCATGGCATTTAATTACAGACACCCTTGGCACGACTTTGCTTGATGTAAATTTCACTCAAAGGAATATTCCCGCGGTGAGAACTACATTATATTTTGTGGTAAGGGCGCTCTGATTGTGAGCACATGACTGCTTTTTAGAGAGCGAGCACAACATTATTGATTGCAATTGTTTCAAAAATAGTACTTCGTCAAGGAAAACTATCGAAGTAATTGGTTTAAGCTTTCGTTGACCCAAATCAAATCAGCAAATTGCTGGAAATTGCGCTTCAAATGTTTAGTATTTGTTACCTATTCAACTCCACTTATTTTGATTGCAATACTTTGTATCATTAACGCGGATTAGATAATCTAAAGTATAGCAATAGATTTAATTATTTATTAATTCTATTTCCGATAACTTTTGAACTGCGTATCTGTACGTTTCAATTGTTAGTGGCGAAAATCAAAGTCATCCTACCTGCACTCTGAGGTTGGCGCAGCTGGCTGCGCAGCTCTGAGCCTTCTCCCTGATGTTGCTGATCTCCTCCGAGTACTGCTGGTTCTGGGCCGTGTTGAGCTCGGCGTCGCGACGCAGCGCCTCCAAGTCGGCCCGGCAGCTGTCCACGTCGCTGCGCAGCAGCGTCACGTCGCTGGACAGTCCGGACACGGTCTGCGAGTGCACGTCGCTGGCGTTGTGGCTGGCGGTGAGCTCGGTTTGGATCTCGGTGCGGATCTGCTGCACGGCACTCTGCAGCCACTGCACCGTCAGGTGGTCGTTGCGCAGCTGGTTGTTGGACGAGTGGCCGGTGCTGCTCTTGCTCGCCTCGTGCCTGAAAACACGCACGCAACCAATCTTTTAGCAACAAACTACTTAGAACAGCTATTATGGACATTGAGATGAAATTTGTTTGTTCCCAATTCAATTGAAGTCTCAAATGCTTTAAAGACTAATTAAGAACATAACTTTTTAGAGGCAATTTAAGAATATCCCATCTCAAATCTATCTTAAAATTGTCGACAAAGAAATCAAAATAAATTATAGGATATAAAACTCCCCTCACCTCCCTCATCTTTCATCATAAGAGGAGCATTTGTCGTAGACGTGTGTGCGGGTTTGTCTCCAAGGTAATGTGCCAAGTGTTTGACAGGCGAGTGTCACTCAAAATCGACCCCCCCCCCCCCCCCCCCCCCCCCAAAA
>LVVX01381795.1:0-11419 GCA_001676355.1 Baetis rhodani | reverse complement strand
CGGAAGTGTTTGCTAATTATTACACAGATGAATTGGACTTTCGTGGTTTTGTGTATGTACATCTCGTGAGCGGATGTTCGATTGACAAAAAATCTGCTTTCATTCAAGAGTGTGTTCGGTGACGCCGCGATCCTATTTTGATCCTCGTCCCAATCTGTCGACAGGCCTCCTCATTTTAAATTAAGTTCCCCTGAGAGACGCGCGTGATCTTACATCAATAATTAGCGTTTCCTTATCCCGCCTGCACACTCTGCGCGTGATTCGTTTGCGTCGCGATGACGCGTCCAAATCTCAATTGCTAATTACCTATTAATAAAGTGCCAAATTGTGCTGCATTTGTCAATTGGACTGTCAATCAGATGACTCGAATCGAGTGCAAAATAGTGCCGACCGAGAGAGACAGCGTGTGTTTATGTGCTCTAATTTCAGAACAAATAATTGTGACTCACCGCCCTTGATAATTGCAAAACGCTCGCACTCACTCGTACTCTCATTGCATTCTGTCCTGGTGAGTCCCCGAGGCCTATTTTTATACATTCAATGAAGGCACTTTTTAGCTACCGTGATTCGCATGGGCTATCGAGAACTACTTTCTATGCATGTGTTTCCAAAATATTTGCCAAATTCTTACTGAAAAATTTGTAATTCTTTAGCGTCTGGTGCTCTTAATTTTAGTCGTGCATTTTATTTTCAATTTTATTGGTTGATTGAAGTAAATGCAAACATTAGATCACCAAGAAAGACAAAAAATATTTTGCTAGAGAAGAAAATAGTGCTATTTTTATTATTTATTTACGATTGTCTGGCGTAGATTAAACAATTCTTGACGCCAATTAATGTCGTATTTAGAATAAACATTTATGAAAAAGTTTGTTAACTGTTAGTAGATGTATACATTTAAAATAAACTTTTGATATTTTGGCCTGCTTAAGGTATTAATAATATGCCACTAGCTAATCAAATCCAAAGTAGGGGGTTCTATCTTAATCCCATAAGCTTTCAACCATCCTGCAAATATGCACTGTTCTAAATAGTAAAAAAACCCAGTACTGCAATTGTTTGGAATTAGGATCACACACATCAAACAAAGGTGATATATAAAATGTTTTAAAAAAACTCACATTCAAAGCTATGTGAATAACTATTAGATTGAATCAATCATTAACCGTGTGAAAAAAAAGAAAATGTATGCTAGAAATTCCATCGGCAAAAACAAGCAAATGTTTTCGTGTGAGATTCCGCAGTGGCTAGACCCAGAAAAAAAAGAATCTTGCCTTTGTATAACTTCCTGTGCCATAAATCTCTTTTTAAAGTGCCCATTCACAGCGCCGCTGCGAAGTGATTTAGGTTTTTGCATGCGTCTGGCTCCAGCTCCGTCGGCACTTTATTCCTACGTTTACGCGTCTGCCCACCTGCACTCGTTTCACGTGTTCCGCCCAATTTGTGCGAGTGTGTGTGTGTATTTTAATGTGGCGCGAAAAACGAAAAGCAGACCTTATTGCCGCTCTTGGCCTTGCGCTTGCCAGTACTGAAGACAGGGTAGTCGTCAGGGTCAGGTCTGTTGCGGGGGACGCGCCAGAAAGCGGGCCGCTCCATGGTTCTGTTGCCTCGGCACGAGCGGGGGTTGCAATGAAACGCCCGCCGCCCGCGTGCAGCAAATTAACAATCTTTTGGACGGCGGCTGACGTCGAAGCGCGCAGTCCTAAGTTTAGCGGGTCCCCCCCTCCCTCCGGCCGCGGTCAATTCTTCCTTGTCTCCCGTGCAACCCACTCATCTCACACACCAGCGCGCCACACAAACAGAATCGCGTGCCAGCAAAAAAATGTATAACGCCCAACTTTTGGCCCCCCGCCTGTGGGTGAAACAAACAAGTGGCTATACACCAGGATTTTTGATCCAGTTCGTTGGCCTATTTTTCAAACCATCTCAACGACAAATTCACGCGGATCTCACATATCTTTATTTAGTATCGATAAATCTGCAGATTGCCTCCTCACGACTAGCTTTCAATATTTTTATGTATTTTATCCAAAAGGCTATAATCATAATTAAAGAGATTTGATCAATCCAAAATATCGCTAACAGACCAAAACAACTATTAATGCTATTAATATGCAAGGGGTACCCATAAGTTAAATTGCATTGTTGATCCAAGATTTCCGCCGATAGAACTGAATTGTTACAACAATGCACATCTATCCAAAATTAAGTTCTACCGGCGTCCATATTGAAATTCCAATCTCTGACGGGTGTGTGGTTGAGCCAGATATGAAACAATTGCTGTAGAAATATAGATCACACGGAGCGCTCGCAGCCTTAGTTAAAAGAGTCTCAAAATGTGCTAAATTTTATTGATTAAAGCTGGCACATCTGACAAAAAAATTTAGCCCTGGTGACTCTCTGTGTGTCTATGAATATGTGCCCCAAATTTCGAATATACGCTAAAATTCAAAGTTTTCCCCTATGTCCTGGTAAATTTTGCGTCTTAATTTGTGCATAGTAAATTCCACTTCTCAGAATTTTCATGGGTAATTTTTAAAATATTTCTTGGTTTAACTTAAGTAACCGATGTGTTTGTGGTTCTACTCGGTTCTTCTGAATTAGATCAAGATCAAATTAATTCGTTACTCAGTTTCTTCTTGTATTTTGTGTTTTTAAAAAAAATGGTTATCATCGAATAAGGCGAATTAGGAATTAAAAGTTGTCTAAATTGAAGGTAGCCTTTGCATGCTTTTTAATCTGTCAAATCAAATATATTTATTTCTTGCTCGCTTCGCCTAGTTATTCAGCATTTGTTTGAAACCCTCCAGATCCTTCTCGAACTCCTGTTGCACCTTCTTCCTCTCGTCATGCCACTGACTGTTCTTGCTCTTGACAGAGGCTGCCTTGCCGCGGCCTTGCTCGTGCTGCTTCTTCAGCGCCTGCACCAGGGCTTTTCGCGCCTTCAGCTCTCTGGCTTTGACCCTCCTCACCTGAAAAACACCGAGTTTTTTCTCTCGTTTCTAGACGGGTTGCAGCAATTTCACCTTTTTGGCAGCCTTGGCCGACTGGGTCCTGACCTGGGCCGCGCTGCTGCGTCGCTGCAACAGCACCATTTCGGCGCTGCTCTTGCGCCGCTGCTCGTCGCGCTCGCTGCCCTTGGTCGGTGCTTTGTGAGACTGGACGGCTAGCTGACAGGCCCTCAGCGTCCTCAGAGACTCACTGACTTCGCCAATGAGACGCCGCTCCATTTCTTGGATCCACTCGTCCTCCTCTTTCATGCTCTCTTTGTACTCCAGCAGCATCTCCGCATACTCCTCCAAGGTCTGCGTACAAAATCAATATATTATGTACTAATAATTTTTTACTTATGAAAAGGATAAAGAGTTTGCTCTGTATCATTTGTCAAGTATTTATAAAGTTTCAATTTATTCTCGTTTCAAAATTTAATACCACTTAATTTTAAGCTTTCTCATTTCATATAATAATCATGATAATCTTAGATTTAGGACATAATATAAAAATATGCCCAAAACATGTAAAGTGGGACATTTCTTGCTCATTTATGAATTTTTCTAAGTTTTTTTAATCTACTTTTACTTATGTTGAGTCTGACAATGAGAAACATAATTTTCTTGTCTTTACCTGATTTAATGTCAAACGTGTTCGGATATGGTAAAAACGAGCAAGAATTATAATACAAGCAAATTTAAATTGTGCTGAATGGAAAAATTTTCCGCTGGAATTTTTTGATTGGGATCAGCTGATACCATCTAGCATTTCAGTGATTGCATCTTACATCGTCAAACTCGCTGTCGATTGTACTGTAGTCATCATCCTCGTCTTCGACATCACTCCATTCTTCCGAATCGCTTTCCTGCGAATTTCTGGCAGCTAGTGGCATTTCTGCAAAGTGACCTCTTTTGGTTGCCAACGCCGCTTTCCCGCGGTGATTGCTGGCGACGTCTTCGAGGAAATGGTTCAGTTGCGTCACGTCCGCCTTTTTGAGTCTCGCTGGTTTCTCGAGGGACTGCATCATCGTCCAATTTCTAGATTTTGTTCGACGAACGACTCTTTTGGGAGAGCGCGAAGGATATTTTTTGAACTTCTCAACAGTCTAGATAAGTAAGCAAAGTGGCTCACATTGTTGGAAGCGTTGGAAGATATTGCGAAAAACAAGAAATTATATTGTAGCTGTGCAACAATGCAAACCGAATTAATCAATCAAAGCTCATGCTATCCAATGGCCATGCGATCCTTCAGAATATTTTTCTTTTAGCAAAACTAAAATAAAAAAAGATACAATTCATATAATTTAAGTAACATGATTCAAAAATTATATATATTCATTATTTATCATCGCTATTCTGAAGCGGCATTGACTTTTCTGTTGCATTAATGAGAAAAGCATCAAAGGGGTATTTAAACCAAAAACAAAACATTTTTTCTGAATTTATATGCTTAGCTATGCGCGTTATGCAGATTGTCGCAACAGGCGCGTTACATTATGTTACAATTATATTATTTTACCGGTACCGGTGTTCCATTTCAGCGCCTGTTGCTATAACTAGTATGCAACTTCACTTACGTCCAGGCTGCGCAGGTTGCCTTACCATTCAGTGATTTCTGTATTTTTATTTTACAGTGAATTTGTGTCATGTTGGTATCGCTGTATTTCTCTGCGTGTAAACACGGACAAATCGCCGCACTGCTCTGCACTAGCGATTTCCAGTTTGCATTTGGAGTTTTGGTGATCACTCTTAAAGGTGCACCGACTTCTCTCAGCTCCTTTGACTGGGTAATGCGGACATCCAGCTAAATGGAACTTAAGGTCGAGCATGGCTGCGTGTGAGCAGAGCGGTAGAATGAGTTTTGAGGATGGTTTCGCTGCGCGGCTGCCCGAGAGCGGTGTCCTCGACTCTCGCAGCACTTCTCCTGCTATTCCTCGTCGTGCTCGTCCTGCGGAGTAAGTCCCTGTACGAGGACTTCCAGAAGGCCAACCGGCTCCAAAACTATGAGAAATATGTACGTTAAGATTTGAACGATTCTGAACGTCTCGAATCAAATTCGTATTTTTTGTAGATGGAAGAGATAACAGAACTGCTGAACCAGGCCGAGGAGGGGGCGGAATTCGGCAAAGACCAGCTCCACATGCTGGACACAGTGGTGAACAACCTCACCAATGTGAGCACAAGCAGCAGCCTTCTCAACCATAGCAGTCGAAACGATTGAAAGTATTTTTAACATGAATTATAAAGTAAAAATTAAATCAAGACGACGGAGAAAATTGTGTGGTAGGATTATGCGCAGGAAACAGGAAATATTACGATGGTGGTGTGACAATTGAATGCCCCAGTGTCTCATATTTATTGATGCGACACAAAGAATTTTTTTGCAAATCTAATGCTAGTGAATAGGTGCTTTTGTAAAGAATTTGTGGCAAACAACTTCTTCCATTTTCTAGTACATCGTATAGGCAGTTCATAATAATGGTGCATATAGGATGCTCAAATTTCCTAAAATTGAAAACTTAAAATTTCTTGTCTAGTTTTTGAAATGAATGAAGCTCTAGTTTTGCTTGTGCCGCTTATTTGATTGTTGAATGACTGCATTATTTTTTCAAACAATATGATATTCTGGTATTCTCTTGGGCCGCTAGTCCTTATAGCCATGCATTGCAGTCCCAAAACTTTATTATTTTCCTCTAAGGTTTGCCATTTTACAAAGATCAAGGCAAAATATTAGAAAATATAAAATTGAATTGCAAGTGCGGCAGTATTTTCTCATAAGCAGAATACAATTAATATTTCTAACGCAGTACATGTTGCACCTCTTTTGCTACTTAGCTTGATTTCGACTTTTAGTACACATTAAACTAGATCATAGATCATCTTTATAACTTTATTGAAAGCACAAGGATTAAACATACATGAAGGTTTTTGTTTCTAATGGAATTGTATATTTACTGTTGCTTTTTTCTGCAGAATTCATCTTCACTTAGATTTTGCAATAGAGTTTTTAATCCAGATTTTAAACCTCAGTTAGAGGTTTCTTTCAAATCTTGTGTCATCCTGAAACGACTATTCCTGCGTAGCCTATAATCAACATTTTATCAAGTTTAAAAAATATTTAAGAAAATCAAACATCATTTGATTATTGCTGAGAGCACAAAAACATAATTATTTCATTGTTAATTAGCGTGCAATTACAACTCAATTTGCTTCCACTAATTCAAGACTGAACTAAGAAAAATTAACACACAAATGATGCAACAAAATTGTTTTAAATTAGCTTTTTGCTGCTCTACCAGTATTTTGTGATCACCGCACAGTTTCTCTAACTCGTATGGTTCTCATGCATAAATGATTGGCCGCGATAGATACTTTTATGCAAATAGAGATCCAGTAGCATTCCTCCATGAGTATAATGGCTGTGTAGGCAGATATTTCTTATTATGCGTTGAGTATTTTTGTATCACAAAAGACAACGACTGTAGGTGTGTCAAAACTTACAATCTGAAGCGCTTTAGTTGTGACTTACATGTGCCTTTGTGAACAATGCACAAACTCCCTGATAATTCTTTCAATTTAAATATTAGAAAAGGTTGTGTTGAGGATTTTTGTTCAATGACTAAAGGCTACAAGAGACATTATTAATGGAATTCAATAATCAAAGCTTGTTAAAATTTCTATATATATCTATCAATTTGTCATAATTTTAGACAGCGTCACTTAGTAGATGGCGGACAAATTGCTGTTATTGAATTGTTGAAATCCTATTGTATAATATAAATATGAATACGTGAAAGTCCAAGAAAAACATGTGATTTACGCCAGTAACCGGTTTGATTGAAACCAAAGAATAAATAAAAAGAAATGCAACTATAGAGTTTCTGTTTATTTGTTTATTACAGTACAAATAACAATATTTTTCTTCATCAGTATAAACAAGTTTGCAACAAATTACAACTAAAGTGTTGGTTACAACTTCAATTGAAAATGGCTCCATAACCTAAAATAAGCCCCCGACAACAACAAAATAAAATGTTCCGCTTCCCCTGCTTTTTTTCAAAAATAAGGTTAATGGAGATGCACAATACAAAATAAAAGCTATTCCAGCAGTGTATGCATGTGTGTGTGTGTAGATTGAGTGTGCACATAGAAATCTATAAATTAAGACTTATCAAGTAAAAAAATGACTTTTCAAGAGAAAAGCACCTTCCATATGGGTTGATCAGCGCAGTTTTCTGTTGATCTCGGTGATGAGCTCGTCGATTCTGCTGGAGGTGCCCTTGAACTTGCTGGGCTCGGGGCCGATCATCTGCACGAGCTGGGGCACGTCTTGCGCCGAGATCTGGCAGAATCTGTGCAGCGCCTTCATGCACCGGAAAAGGTTCTCCTCGGGTGGGTTGCTGTTGAAATACTGCAGCAGAGCCATCGTCAACTCCACAGCCACGTCGTCAAACACCTATAAATTAACGCATTTTTAGAATTCCCAGTCAAATATCAAAACTGTAATATAATTTTTAATTGCGATGTTATTTATTAGATCAGAAAGACGTGTTAGTTTGAAACAGTTATTTTAATTGAGCGCAGGCGTACATTTTTCCTAAACGATTTTCTGTAGCTTAATTTATTTAAAAATTCATCCTGTGGTTGAGAAGTTCAACTCACAGGTCATATAATAAAAGAAGAGACTGTTTCTTCCTGTCCAAAGACATTTTAAAAGTCTAATTTACTTGAATTTCAAGAAAACGGTATGCTATATTCTCTGAAGAAGAGGAAGTCACGCAATGAGTGACTAATGACTAGCAACAAAATTTCTCAACATAAATTGATTCCATATTATGTGAAGAGGAGAAATAATTTCACTAGCAAATTAATTTCCTTGAATGTAATTTTGACAGCTGGTTTCAGGTTATTTACAACAAATGAGCACATAAATTATATATTAAAAAGTTATTTGTCACATTCAGAAATGAATTAGAAATTATTTAAAGTAACAGGCAGCAGCAAGAAAAGTTGTGTTTCATTAACGGAGACGGATATAACATAATGTAAAAACATTCAAATATATACTGCCTGCTACCTTTGAAACACTGCCCGGTGGCAAAATCTTGCGCAGGCTTTGCCTGTTGCTCATTTTCTGCAAAAACATACTGCCCAGTTAATCGAGGATGGACATAAACATAAAACGAGAGACTCGAGCGGTCAGTATTAATGCGGTCAGATAAAAAACGAGGAGCCACAACACAAAAATTGTCTGATTTGTAGGGTGGGCTGCAGGAATACCGACCACTGATTTTACCTCCTTGCAGGCCAGGTTGTGGAGGATAGCCGAGCCCCTATCCTGCAGATCCTTGTTGTCGGACAGCAGCGAGTTGACTGCCACCTTGGTGGTCACCCTGATGTTGCTCAGGGTGTTGTTGCAGTACTGCCACTCGGAGATGTACAGCAGCCACTCGGAACTGCTCAGATTTTCGAACAAATTGGCGAACTGCACACAAAAAATCAGCCATCATGAACTAGGAAATATTTTCAAGGGGCTCGACTTACAAATAACGTGAGTGCAAGCTGTTCCTCGGGAGTGATTCTGTCAATGTCCTGAGCAAAGTTCATGAGCACGTGTTCCCTTCTGTCCTGGTGCAGCATGAGAATGACGTCGTCTTTGAGAGCAGCCACAGCCATCACGTGCAGCAGTTTCACTCTAGCCTCAGATTTTAATGACTTGTCGTGCAAAATACGGCCTAAGTAGAAATCAAATTTTTATCAATCTGAGATCATATTATTTTACGACATAAAAAGTTGGCCTTTTTAAATGGGAGAATAGCTCATTTTAACAAACTAATGAACTTAAAAAACACTTAGGGATTTTTTCTAAGAAAATAAGCTGTCATCTTTTATTTAAAAAATCCCGTTTATAACAAAAGAAAAAACTTTGTTTTGCTCGAAAAACGTGAAAATAAATCTCAATTTTCAACATTAGAAAATAGAGAAAAAACCATGATTTGTATTCAACAGTTAGTTAAACATAGAGTGGTCTTAGCAACGATTTTGTCCTTTTGAAAATTTATGCAAACTTATTTGCCGTATTTCTTACCGACAAAGTTAAGGAATCCGTCGCCCAGCGCCCAAGAACCTTCATCCTCGAGCATGTACTGGTGAAGTTCCTCCATGGACTGTTGTTCCTCAGGTGAAAGAACTCCAGCAATCATATCAACCAGTCCATCGAACTCTGTTTGCAACTGCATGCAAATTGACCAATTAATTTGTATTCAAGGCAAAGTGAAGGCAAGTTCTCGTACGTCTATTAAGTCTTTGTAAATGATTGGTGGCTCTCTCTGCTTCTTTTTGGCCTCGGTCTCCTGCCTCTCCTGCTCCTCGAACTCGGCTACAGACTTCTCGGTGTTGCGGTCGCGCTTCTCTGATGGCTTCTCGACGGTGATGACTTCGTCGGAGCCGTTTAGTGAGGTTGTTTCGCCGTCTTCCATGCTGCTGGCGTGTGACGATCTGCGTCTGTGGCCTTCCTTCTTGCGCTTCTTCTTTTTCTCCTTCTTGTGGCGCTGCTCCTCGTTGTTGGGCTCAGCAAACGACACTCGGTTTGTTCGACTAAATTACACCATGTGAAAATGCAATGCTAAATTTGAATAGGAATTATTTACCAAAGAACTTCTGTGTTGAGTTCGATTTCCTGGTTGGTCTCCTGAGTGCGCTGCGGGTTGAAGCTGGGCTGCAAACTCTGCGGCGCCAGAAAACTGAGAATGCCGAGATCCGCGACGGGGTTCGACTGTGGCGAGGGACGAGACGCGCCGCCCAAGCTGTCGATCAGTGGCCTGATCGCTGCTCCAATGGGTCTGAGAAAACCAAGCGCTTGTTATTGAGAAATGTTCAGTACGAGTGTATGGTGGCGCAGAAACTCACGTGTTCAACACTTCTTGCGGAAGGTCGATGATATATTTGGGGATCTCAGCGCCGCAAAGGAACTGACTCAACTCGTTGGAAAATGTGTTGCAGTTGTGGCGGAACAAGTCGTAGTGAGACGCTCTGAAATCAGAATTTACGAGCTTGTTATTTTGGAGGTTACTCAGCAATTTTGCAGGGAGTAAGAAAACATTTCATCAGAAAATGTTCGCTAATAGAGAAAATATTTTGTGAGTCCGCGACTGATTGACCTTCTGTTTATTTTAAACAAAGAACAAATTGACTATAAAATTGCACTTAAATTGTAGGTTATTTTGAAGACCATTCATGAAAAAGCATGAGAAAGACTCAACAAGAAAATTGAAAAACTATACCTCTCTCTGCATAAATTATCAAGAGAGGTCGTTGTTTTTTGGCGCAGAAGTTATCATTCATCTAAGAAAATGCTTTGTTGAATGATTTAGATTAAATATAAATCCTGTACTTTACAATTTCATGTTGCTGCTATCAAAAAAATTGGAAGCTCATTGTGTTTAGGGCCATATCTTGGTTGTAACACAAATTTGCGATACAAAAGTATCAAAACAGTTTCTGTCTCAAAAATTGATTCCGAAATGTTGTCTACATTTTGGAAAATTATCAGCACTGTATATTTTTTTAACATGATAAATCACAACAAAATATTCCGCGTGTAGAATGTTTTTTTTTCATTATTTATCCCCTTGTTGGAGAAGGGTTACTAACCTGAATGTACTTTCTCCTAAACCAAGAATGTAGTCCAAGAAGACTTGGTAGGGGATGAAAGTGTCACCAAGATTCACAACCCTGTCAGGCTCACCAAGCACAGTTCCACACTGCAAACACACAAAAATGGGTCAAAATTACACAACAATAAAATTTTCTCAAAATGGCCAAATGTTAGCACGGCACTTGATTTTAGCTATGGTGTTCACCGCGTAAAATCACCAACTGATGATTGCTTACAGAGAGAGAAAGCGCGCGTTTAAAACACAATGCTCGTTTGAAAAGTTTGAAAATGGAGCTTGCGACTAATTGAGGCGTCCCAACAACTACCGAAGAATGCAACACGCATTTTGGTTGAGAAAATGCACAAACACGCTATGCACACGAGTGTGAGTGAGCAGCCCAAAATAGCCGCGCTCTCAAATGGCCACACGACAACGGCACGCCGCAAACAGCAAAATCGGCAGAAATGCGCACCGAGAGGCAGGTTCTCATGCAACACGATCGGCGGTTTCAGGGTAGGCAAATGTCGAGCTCAGGGCGTGCGAGGTTCTCGTTACCTTTGGTCGGGCGCAGCACGGAGCAGCGACGGACGACGAGCCGGCGAGAGACCTATAACGCTCGTGCCTTGTTCTCGCCAAGCTAAACTTAGACACCGGTCAAATTTAGACCTGCGAGAGGAGAACCCCCGCGCGCATCATCCTCATCAGCCCCACGCCTCTCTTATATCATTCTCGACGCACAATCATCTTAAATCACACTTAATTGATGCATAA
>LVVX01381794.1:0-10637 GCA_001676355.1 Baetis rhodani | reverse complement strand
AGACTGTTTTCAGTAGAAGCACAAATAATAATCTACGTTAGATCCGTGACTTATTGTCAATTATTTCACTTATTGAAATCTCTGTCAAACGACTGAGGAACATGCAGAGGTCATTTTAATGAGTTTTAATCGAAAAAAATGCCTACACAAACGTCCTAGGAATGTCAACTTGGTGTAGAAAAAACTAAAAATAGTAACGCATTTTGTACTCAACATCTCCCGACAAAACACGCTCACTTAATTGTAATTTTTCAAAGCCCTTTTTTATTGTGATTTTGAATTTTTGCCAGCCAAATTTGACTAGAGAATGTATTGCGACATTGTTTTGTACTGCATATGGTTTTTGTGACGCATGGTTTTCTGACATTTTGTGTATGAAAATGTTGCTAATCACAAACTTTAATCTGTTGAATGGTATCACACATGCGGCAAGTGAAGAGTTGTTGGAAACAAGTAAAAGGGTACACGTGCCAAAATAATTCATTGTTAACAATCATTTTTAATAAGGAAGTGGGGAACGTGTCAAGCATAAAAGAGATACCTAAAAAATTAACCTAAAAATAATAAAATGTTAATTATTATTACGCATTACCAGGTGTTATCCAAGCTGTGTTAATTATATGCTAACAACTTAAATACGATGAAAACTAAAAGAGATAATCTAAAACGATTTCACTTAAAAATTTAGTCTGCAGTTCTTGTCTCTATAGCGGTTTCGTGAGCGTAACCCAGTATTCTAAAAATGTGACATCCGATAAATTGGGCAGGGCGGTGCGGCAAATCTGGATTCTGCTTGCGCCGCGGCCACTCCATATGTTTCGATAAAGAAAAATCTTTTAATGCATTTGCTTTAACTAACGCAGCTATACTGATTAATTAAATTTAGATAGGGACGCATAAAAATATCTGTTTGTAGGTGCCTGTTGAATAATGTTTTATGTCTCAAACAATTATTACTCAACCTATTCACTAATATCAAGAAAAGGATATTTTTCATTTCGCCAAAACTCTTTTTCAAGACGAACGCGGTATGCAAAATAATTACTGGAGAAGCTTTTCTGCATTTAACCTGCGAGACGATTAATAAATTGGTTGTAAAATTTGCATTTATCGTGTTGTCGTATTCCACGTACGTGACGTTTGCTCACTTAGCAGAATAATTAATTAAGGGGTACACACAGAGTTTAATGTCTCATCAGTTCATTTCAGCATCCACTCTATCTGTCTTGTTCAATGGCAATCAGTGCTTGTTTTGATCTGGTTGATTTCTCGCCGATTAATACAATTTACTGTGCATCAATGTTATAAAGAGGCATCATTTGCTATTGTATTAATTATAAATAACACACACACTCACTACAAAATAAAACAACTAAAAAATCAGAGGAATTTGGTGTCAACAAAAGAATAATTGAATTCCAGATTATTTTATGAAAATTAATAATCTAACGTTTTAAATACACATGGCTGCACTTTGTACAGTGCCCGCCATATTTAATAAACAGGAAAAAGGAAATTGCATTTTGTAATTTACATGGGAATATCTGTTAAGGCGTGTTAAATAATTATAAAAAAGAGAACATGATAGTGAAATAGTAAACAAAGGAATATGTTGGCAATTTATATAGAAATGTAAAAGTTGAAAATAAACTCAATAAAAAGGCAATAAAACGATTTTCATTTTGCACTTTGCAAAGCCCCTAATAGATTTTTATTCATAGCTACACTAGGCTATACTTGTTAGTATCAAATATTCACCAGAAATACTAGAAGAGCTTTGGCTATCTAGTCGCTTTTGTGGCGTGGAATTTAACTTACAAAAGTTCAAGTGCAAAGTTTTAATGAACTATTTCACTGTGAACTTCTTCATTTCAATAGCAAACGTAAGACTTCCCTAATTTGAATAAAAAAACATTATTTTAATTTTTGAACATGAGGTATATTTAGTAATTTCATAAAATTGCTCTCAACACTTATGAAAAGTTCAAGCAAGTAGGTAATTATTACATAAATACCATAAATATAGCTAGTCTTTCAGCATTAGCAACCATTGTCGGTGAGATATGGACCAAAATAGTCAAAACTTAGCTTTAAAACAAAAGAGGCTTCCAACAAAGAACTTACAGCAATAAGAAGTTGATTAAACCTGGACTTCTATGGGTACAGCTTCATCATCAACAGTTGACTGGCTTGGCTCATCTTGAGCAGCAAACATGTTATAGAGATCTCGCAGGGTGACAGGGTCCTCTTCTACCTTCGTGTGACCCTGGTGAGCTTTCAGAACTACGTGCATTCTCTCTTCAATAGTACCCTTCACAACGAATCTGTGAACCATGGTGTGCCTGAGAATGATAACAGAATGCATTAAAAAAAGAATATCATTGTTTTTAAATAGACTATTTACTTTTCTTGGCCGATTCGGTGAACTCGACTGAGGGCTTGCAGTTCCGAAGCAGGGTTCAGGATGGGTTCAACAAGAAATACATGTCTGGCTTCTGTCAGGTTCAAACCCTTAGATCCCCTTGTAATTGGAAGCAACAGGGCAGTTACATTTTTCAAGGGATCCTGAAAAAGTGAGCTTGGATTTAGTCTTTCTCCTGGAAACTCACTATTCAAGAGTTAAACGGCACAGCTGTTTTCACCTGGGCAAGTGATAAAATTACCTTGAATAGTTGAATGGCATCCTGGAACTTCTTGCCGGACTTAGTTTGAGCACATAAAATGCCATTTTCAGTAAGTGCTCGGTGCAGGATATCCAACATTTCAGACCACTGCGAACATTTGACAATAAGTTACTGTTACAATGTTTTAAAATGCTTTCTTACAGCTGAGAAGATGAGCACTTTGTCTTCTGGGTGCTCTTTTAGGATTTCCTTTAATTTCTGGACAATCACCTCAGCCTTGGCTGAGTGTCGCTTGAGCTTTTTAGCCTCCACCAATTTCTCCAGCTCAACCAAGTTGTCCGGCAGGGGCAGAACAGGCTCTTCAACTTTTTCTTTGTTCTCCTCTTGTAATACTTCAGACATAGTATTAATGTAGGAAATCTCTCCTTGAGCTGTGTTTTCTCTGCACATAGGACAGTTGATCAGCCTTTTATTGTGGCTGTGGCGTTTCACCTCAGCGAGACACGCCTTGCAGTAGCAATGACCACATCGCAACACGGTCCACTAAAAACAATACCATAAGAACACTAGAAATAAATGAAAAATTGAAGGTTTTACTTCTCGTCCAAGAATAGCTTTGCAAATGGGACAAGTTTCTGGATTTTCAGCGTTTGCCGAGGTGATGTCATTCTTTTCCAAGTTAAGCAGGTACTGCATTTGACCTTTTTTTCTGCGCAAACTCCGCTCTCCCTCACTTCGCTCCAGGGTCAACTTCAAGCACTGGGGTTCCACTTCGTGCGCCTCGATGATGTAGATGCGCTCCACCTTGTTCTGTATGTTGCTGCCCAAGTTTACGCCAGCTTGCTTCTTGGTTTTGTTTTTGACAACTGGCTCGTTTTCGTAGCGCAGCCTGAAGCGCATCTTACACATGTTCAACTCGTCCACAGCAGAGATGTAGTCGTTAATCTGGCTCCACAAGGCTCTCAAAAACTATCAAGCAAAATTTGTATTCACTTCACCATTTGTGCAAAATTGTACAACTGGATGCAAAAAATATTATCATGGAAACCCCATTTAAGAAAAGTGTAAATAAGCGACCAAAGTTTAAGATGAATGGAAATTATTAAGTTATAAAAGCAAATAAAATATAAAAATTAATGTGCATACCTTGAATTCTTTTCTTTTGGCATCAAAAACTTTGAGCTGAGTGGCCCCATCCTTCAGCCAATCATCATTGGCATCCTTCCACTTAGCGTAAGTTAGGAGAACTATAAATCAGTCATTTGATGCAAACTTGATGGTAAATTTACAAAACAAAAATTACCTTTTAACACTTGTTCTGTGTTGCCAGCAGTCCAGACAATGGTTTGCAGCTGTCCGAAAATCTTGACGTCCTCCAATTCCAAGTGATCATAGTTTTCTCTAGTCGTCACTTCCCGGAACAAAATTCTCTCATATTCCTTGAACGTGTCGCTCACCTCACAGAGCTTGCACCTAGATTTGAAATTGCTTGAAATAGATTAAAAAATTTAAACTTGCAAGCATACTTTTTCGGAAGTTTCTTAGAATCCTCAGACAAGATTGTTCTCAGATGGCAATCAACTGCCTGGTTCACTAAAATTTGGGACTCTATAGACTGCAGCTTGCCCATTTCTTTTAACAGTTCTCCACGGAGTTTTTCCATTGCTTCCGTGTCAGTGAGCAAGGCAAATTCGATTTTGATCAAATCTTTATACCTGGAAACACACAAATTATAGACAGTTTTCTACAAAGTTTTGTTTAAACATACTTATTCTTGACTTTCGCAACAGTGGTGTTTTTCTTGTGGTTCCTCTCAATGGCTTGTTTGACCCTCTCGATGATCTCTATTTTGTCTCCAATCTTTTCTCCCCAGCGGATGACTGCACTCCACCACGATTCCTCCATGAACAACTGGGAGTTAAGCTCATCCACTTTCACAGACAACGGGTCCAAACTCTGCTTAGCGCTTTCAATCTGAAATCAATGAAGATTTTTAGCACTATAAGGAGACTGGAGCAATTTTTATAATAATTACAGTTGCGGTAAACTTGGTGAGGTATTGACGTTCCAGTTGTTCAGCTTCTTTCACCAAGTCCTGTTCTTCTTGTTTTCTCTGGATCCCCTCATGGTTGCTATTTAGGAGCTCGTCCAAATTTCGCAGGCAATGGATCTTTTGCAGTTTGTCAGCCTTGATAAATTCCTTGTTCTCCTCAACACTTTGCAACACTTCTCGGTAGTGGCTGACTGCTTGAGGCCATCTTTCCTGCAGTATGCTCAATCCAGCTATGCCTGCAATGAGGCAAAATATTTTAGTCAGCAATAAAATTAAAAGGAATGGTCATCAATTCTGAAACTAGGAATTTAAATACCATTTAATGACGAAATAATCATTCGAAGTGATTCCTCGCATTCACTTTTGGCTTTCTGAATTAGATTGGTTAGCAGCTGCTGCATGGTGATGGTTTTATCCTTGTCCTTGCTTTGGTGCTTGCCTTTGACAGCCTGGGGATGGCAGCAGGCCTTCCTCAAGTTGGTCAACGGCCCCACAATCTTGTTCAAATCCTCTCCAGACAGCGACTGCAGTTTTGCATCCAGACTGGGCAGTCTGGCAATGCGCTCGAGCACCTCCCTGCCACAGTCCACGTGCTGCTGTCGGTAGAAGTGCTCCTCTATGGCCGAAAAGTTGATCCAGTGCACTAATTCGTTTTGGGGAGGGATTTGGATCTGATCCTCAACGTCAGCTTTTGCTGTCCTCCACATGAGCGGACACACCAGATCACAGAGTGGTACAGGGTTGCCAATATTGAAAGGTCCCTGAACGAGAATTTCCCACCAAGTGTCAACGCAGTGAGGGTCCGCTCCCAGAAACACAAGCAACCCAAACAAATCTGCAAAAATTAACCACAGAATATTAGTAAGTGTTTTCTAATTTCCAATTAATTGATAATGCAATATTTAAAAATTTGATTTAATGTCGTATGTCTAGGAAGTATAATAATCTCTTTAAAAAAATAAAAAGATGGACTTCATTTAATACTCCCCCACCCTTGTTTTATTACTTAAATTTTGAATTTGCCAGCTGCAGCAGAGTGATAAAAAAATCATTTTAAAATAAAAATCTTACCTTGCAGTGAGTGATTGATTGGAGTGCCAGTGATGCACCACCTGTGAACAGTATTTAGACGAAGAGCCATTTTAGCTGTCCGAGTTGTGGTGCAGTCAACCATTTGCGCCTCGTCAAGACAAATGCGCCACCACTGAATGCACGTCAGCGGAGAGGGAATCGACGAGTAGCGCTTGGCATTTCTGAATTTCCTTCCATCAACAGCATTGCAGTGGGGCAGGTCAACATAGTCAAACTCCTTGGTCAAGACCTCGTAAGTGGTGATCACAACATCAAACTTAGCAAGTGTCTTAGGCTGGTGGTATCTTTCAATGTAAACACCCCTAAAATGGATTTTAAAATAAGAAATGTTGATCACAATTAAAAAAAGTCACATACTCATATAGTTTCACTTGAAGGCCCTGCTTCTTGACCAGTTTGTGTACTTCCTCGAGCCACTGGGCACTAATGGCTGCAGGGGCTACAATCAATGTTGATTTTGACTCCACAAGGGGTTTGTGCACAGTGCAGTGTGGGCAAATGTAATCTCCCATGGTTTTTCTATCAAACCTGACGCACTCCCGGTGCTGCACAATGCCACAGTCTTGACATTTCACCTTGCTGTTGTCGTCTTCAGTCACGTCGGTATCGCCAACTTTCCCACAAATGCATTCAAACATGACTCGTCTTTGAATTTTACCCTCTATGAAGCCAGCGTGTCTATTCGGGTCAGTTCTTTTCAGGTGTTTCACTGCAGAAAACTGAGAGAGCTCTTTTAGATACGCCTCCTGAAGAGCTTTCTTCTTTTGCTTTTGAGTCAAGACTCTCAGCTCGCGGTCATCCAGAGGCAAGTTTTTTGGTTTCTCAAAAGGTTTAATGGCCGACTTAAGAGGAGACTTATCAGGAATTTCGATTTCTCTTTCAGCTTCAATTTTCTCTGGGATGACTCCGAGATCTCCTGAGATTTGAACTTTCTTCCTTGGCAAAGAGAAGTCATCTGGTTCTTCAGCCTCAATTTCCTCTGAATGTTTGGAGTGTCTACGTTTCTAAAGTGATAAAATAATTAAGTTTTCAATCAGAAAAATTCATATTTTTATTTTTTACCTTTGCCTCATATTTTTCCATGGATGTTCTCCGTTTCCTAGCTACTTTCTCAGGAGCTACTTTTTTCTCTGATTCCATGGCAAAAATTGGGTCACTAGTGGATTCCTCGTTGAGATCTTGCAGCTCAATTTTAATGTTATCAGACTGTAAAAAGCAGAAATAGAGTGAACTAGTTAAAAATTAATAGAAACTTACTTCATCAATGCAAACCAATGTTTCATCATTGTCCTTGTATCTCTGGTTTGCCATGACACAAGCCAAGACTTCAACAGTTTTACCGAGTCCCATTTCGTCAGCCAAGATTCCCCCAGTTGGCGGAGGTTTGACCAGGGGTTTCAACTTTGTGAAATTGCCAAGGTATTTATTGTAGAAAACTGTATCACCATTCGGCAAGTTTATCTCAGTGTACAGGGGATGCAGATCAACTGGAGCAGCCTGTTCAAGATGTTCTCGTTGGAGCATCCAGTTAACAGAATTTATCTGATAGGGTCGAAGGTCAACTCTCAACTGAGAATTTTGCACATCTACCAGAGTGGTTGCATCCCAGTTCGCATCATGGAAGCTCTTGACATTGGAATACAAGAAGCTGATGTGCTCAATGGACTTTTTCATGTCTTTGCAGAACTGCATACGAGGAACATCAACAGAGTACAAGTGCTTCATCAAAGCTTGCACTCCTGTGTTTGTCTTGATGTCACCTCTCGATGTATCCTCGGGTGGAATCAGCATGGGCTCGTATATAAACACTTTAATGGTAATATTTGTTTCATCTGTAATGGGAACTAGTGACAGCTTCACAATTTTCCCTGGATGGTTCCCTAAAACAAAATTCTATAAAATGTGACTTTGATTACTGACATTTTAATATACCAGCTAAGAAGGATAAATCTGAAGACTCATCAATTCGGTATACTGCAGCCTCTTTAACAGGACAGTCTTTTTGATCCTCAAGCCATTCTGCGTAGACAAAGCACCGCCCAGGGATCTCGCTGAAGTACAGCCAAAGCTCGCTACATCTTTGCAATATTTCTTCTTGAATGGGATCAGCTAGTGTTAACCCAAGAATGCCAAGAAGAAAAACATTTTCTGGTAAGGATTTTTCTTCAACTTGAACAGGAAGGTAGTATTCGCAATCATCGAGCAGATCACTCAATCCTGCTGGAGCATTGAACCCAGGTTTCAATGACTTTTCTAAAAAAAAAAGTTTCAGGCATGAGTATTATGTAATTTAATTATGACCCAAGCCGGGAGGGCAGCCTGGTAATCGGCTTTTCTGTTTACCAAAATTGTGAAACATTAGTGATCCTGGCATTCAGTGATAAAGGGTAAAAAGTGTGCACTCTGCCAGAAAATGAATTTCATATACAGCACCGGCGCTTAGTTATTGATCTGTGACGACTCGCCACAACAAGTTTGTTCCGTATTCCTTGTTCGCACACAAATACATATGCAGTAGGCTAAGTGGCTGGCGTTTATATCAAAGACCTCGCCAGATCGGCCAGATCGCAAGAGAGGCAAAGTGGTCTCAGATGTAATCACAGCTCAAGATTAAAATGAATTAATAATATCATGAACCATATAGTTGAGTATTGCGCCCGATGTGTATTTTAATTAGAAATAATACTGATTACCGCATGCATTAAAATTTAAGGCACATTTATCGCACTTACTCTTCTTTTGGGTACTGCTTCCTTGATGTTTCAGATTGGACTGCTTTCCTGCACCAAAAATAAAGGCAGACAATTATGATTAGGTAATTAATTTTACAATTTTAATTTGTTTTTAAATTGTCCAAAGATGAGGAATATGGACACATCATATATAACTTCAAGGGTGTTTCATATATTATATACATAATCCAGAAAATTGCGATTATATCAATATTATGTGGCACGCTGGCACGCCTAAGGCGTGTTTAATAAACAACTCTATCTATAACAATATTAAGTGTCATCTAGCTCTTTCACAGGTAATTTATTAGAATAATACATATAATAATTTGAATCACTACGGGCACCACCAAATGGACCAAAAGCTTGATTCGAAACACATTAATACCTCCTACAATTGGCGCGTTCGACGGTCCTGAAACCTTCTTATGCCCCTCGCCTAACTTCACAGGCTTACTTTTCTTTTTCGGCATCTTAGATTGTAATCGGAAGTATAGTATAATCTAACAAAAACAGTAGTATGGAAATGGGAGAATCTTGTCACTTTTGTTGTTTATTTATGTTGATGTTCAGCGGGACTTCAAGGTTGCTTCCTTTACCAAAGAGGTTTTTACGGAGAGAGGTTTTTACTGAAACCTCTGGAAAGTTCTCACCAAGGAAGTTTCGTTTACATATTTATTTCGGGCCCCAATCGTCTACCATCTCCACTCCATTTTCAGCTGTGATTGCTACACTTTCATTGTTGCTACATCAAATTTTGACTGATTTTGAACCTCAAAATGTCTTTATTCAACCCTTTCATGGGCGGTGACCTAGATGACGATCCTATTTTTGGGTAATTTGCACTTGCTTCGTTTTATTTCTGATGCCTATGTTTAAAATGAGATCAATAAGTCGATCTCAAATGAGCACGGCCACACGGGCTGGAGCTGTCAATTTGCGCTGCTTTAGCCGCTTTATTTTTTTTTTCAGATTCCACTCACGAGCGATGAACCAAATGAACGCGATGATGAGCTCCGTCATGTCAGACGCTTTCGGGGACATGATGGGTGGCATGGGAATGGGCATGGGTATGGGTGGCTTTCAAAGTATAATGGGTGGGCCCATGATGGCCCCGATGGTTGGTGGGCAAATGATGCCCCATCAAAGACGACCCCCACCTCTTCCGAGAGGTGGTATGATGTCGCCCTTCGACATGTTGGGAGGAATGCACGCAAATAATGTAGGTGTTTAATAAAAACCTTCGTGCTTTGTTGTGAATTAATTTATTGTTAAAAATTTGAAGGGCCTCTCATTCAGTACCTCTTCCATGACATCCATGTCCTATGGCCCGGACGGCAGACCTCAAGTGTACCAGGCAACTTCCTCATCTAGATCTGCTCCGGGAGGTGTGAGAGAGACTAAACAGACCGTTTCTGACTCAAGATCTGGCACAAAGAAAATGGCAATTGGCCATCACATTGGAGACAGAGCACACATCATTGAGAAGAAACAAAACATGCGTACAGGACAGAGAGAGGAACACGTTGAACTCGTAAACCTCTCTGATGGTTAGATGCCTAAGTTTTAGTTCATTCATACTTTAAACTAAACAAATTATAACAAAGTACATATCCTTAAAGGTGACTGATGTTGGAAATCCACTCTCTTATTTTGCGTGCAATTCTTAGTTATTATTTTCAGTTGTTTATTAGGCGCATATTTTAAGCATTTCCATACCACCGGCACACAATTATACACTGAATCTGAATATTGGACGCCCTAGGCGTGCAACTACATAATAAAATAAAACAATCAATATAATATATTTCTGAATCTAATTATGCAATTGTTTTGCAGACGAGACAGAAGAGTTCAATCATGAATGGGAATCTGCCACACGAGGACATCAAGGACATGTCCGTGTTGCAAATCCTAGGAGGATTGCTCACTATGGTGGAGTGACCATTGAGGATGTGACTGAGGCCCCTGCAAGACTTGCATTACCTGCCCCCTCTCCAAGGTATTTTGCAAGATAAATTATGTTATGGTTGTTAATTTTCTTTGATGTCTCCGAAGCACATCCCACTCTTCCCAAAGAGTAAGACATCCAAAGACAAGCCCCTCTACCTCCTCCAAAAGGTTTGTTTGAGTTAA
>LVVX01381793.1:0-11239 GCA_001676355.1 Baetis rhodani | reverse complement strand
CCCAATTATAATTGAAATGTAAACTAATAAATCAATATTTTCAGTTGACTGACGCCGAGATGGACTACAAGCTAAACCCAGATGCCAAAGAATTTGTTCCAGTGCACTCCCCTACCCGAGAGACGTTCCCTACGTCCACGACTCCTCTCAGCCCAGACGCACCTAACTTTGAGCCAACCAGCGCTGAAGTGGCTGCTGCTGCAAATGGTGACATCTCAGGAGACCTCTTTGGCTCCATAAGCTTTGAGAGCGAGCCCCCTAAACTGGATTTTGCTGGAGACTTGAATCCGTTCGGGCTCAACTCCATCCCAGAACCTGTGCAGTTGGCGTCGCCCTCTTTCGGTATGGCCGAGACCCCCAGCTACGCCATTTTGGAGAACATTGGCGCCCAGGAAACTCCCCTGGCCACACCCCAGATGCCGGATGCCGCCCTCTGGTCGGCCAACGCCATCGAGCATCTGCAGGATCCCATGCAGTTCATTGAGGAGCAGTTCAAGCAGCCGTCCCCCATCAAGGAGGACTTCAACTTGATGTCTGCAGTCCTTGAGGAGGCGCCTCCGTCCCCAATGCAGGAGGCCGTCATCCCAGACTTCATTCCGGAGGTGCCTTCATCTCCTGTGAAGGAGGACGCACCTATGTCGCCCGTGCTGGACGACCTGCCTGTGACTCCCATCAAGTTTGACGCCCCCACGGCGCCCTTCCAGGAGCAGCTGCTGGCGTCCCCTATCAGCGAGGGCGTCATCTCACCCCCTCCCACTGCGATGGAGCTGCAGCAGGCGGCACCTTTGATCGAGGAGCACTTTGCACCAGAACCAGAACCCCAACAGCCTGATCTGATCGAGAGCCTGCCTGTGGAGCCCGTCAAGGAAGATTCGGTCGTGCTCGATGACATTTTGCCAGTCGAGAAGATGATCGAGGAGGAGCCTGTCTTAAAGCTTGTGACTGAGGTTCTGGAGGAGGCACCCAAGTCTGTTGAGCCTGTGGTGGAAGCCCCGGCAATTTTGAAATTGGACACTCCAGAAGAACCCAAGGTAAAAACAAAATTATACAGACGTAAAAGTAAAAAGATAAAAGGCAAGTTTTAATTTCCAATTCACTCGTGTTTACTTTACACAAACATACACACCTACACTCTAGAAATACACTCTTAGCTATTCATAGATAACACCTACACTTATACACACAGATACATAACAGATGCACAGTAGAGATCTTATCTTAACTGATAAGTGCCGCATTTTTTTGCTGATCTTCAACACTTAATAGCACCAAATTCACACCAAAATCTATAAACCCCATTATCTAGTATGGCAAAATGCAAGGGATTAGAAATTAGCTTAAGCACAATTCACGGCCAAAATGCGGTTTCCTGACCTGCAATTGCTGTTTTTGCAGGTACTGGAGGCAGTTGTTGTTGCCGGTGCGGCCGCAGCCGTCGCCGCAGCGGCTGCCACTGTGGCCGCCGTTGCACCGACTTCTCCCAAGAAGACAGACCCCAAGGCCGCTCCTGCCGCGGCCGCCAAGAAGACAGTCGCGTCACCTACAAAGCCCTCGAGTCCCGTTAAATCAGCAAGTCCTACTAAAGCAACCAGTCCCACAAAGCCCGCGAGTCCTACTAAGCCTGCAAGTCCTGTCAAGGCTGCAAGCCCAACAAAACCGGCGGCCAGGACGGCCACTGCTGCCCCTAAGCCGAGCGCTGCAGCTCCGGCCAAGGCGGCCACGCCTACCCCCAGGAGGACGTCAGCGACCGCGCCCAAAGCGGCCACCACCACCGCCGCCCCGAGGCCAGCGGCCAAACCAGCAACCACTTCTGCAGCCAGACCAGCAGCAGCGGCCACCACATTGAGAAAGAGCTCGGCCAGCACCACAACCACGGCGGCCAAACCAAGGACAACTGTGGCCACTTCCTCCATCAAAATCACTCTCACAAACAACAAGCCGGCGGCGGCCAAACCAGCGTCCACCACGACGGCCGCACCCAAGCCGCGAACTTCGATTTCAAGCACCAGCAAACCGGCAGCCAGCAGCACGGCCAGGCCTGCAGCGGCCGCCAAGCCGGCCGCTGCGACCACTAAGCCAGCGGCCGCCAGGACTGCAACCGCCTCACCAAAGCCCACGGCCGCTCGGCCCGCCAGCAGGACCAACACCACGAGCAGTGCTGTGAACGGAGTGGCCGCCAAGCCCAAGGCGGCCGCCCCCATCAGTCGGCCGGCGTCGGCCTCTTCGACGGCTGCCTCGACCGCAAGGAAGGCGTCAAGTGACGCGGCGGCCGCCAGGAAGACTTCTGTGGGCGCCGCGCGACCTGCCTCGCGAACCAACACAGCGGCCAAACCGGCGGCCACCAAAGTGACCGCGGCCATGCCCGCCCCCATCACCAAGAGCTCGACGGCAGTGCCCAAGAAGCCTGTAGAGGCGAAGCCAGTGGAGGTGAAGCCGCAGGATCCAGTCAAGCAGGAGGAGATGCAGACGGTTGAGGAGGAGCCAAAGGTCAATGGCAACCACGTCCCAGTGGCCGAGTTGATTTGAGTCGGGCGACACACAGAGACAGAGACTTGCTGCATTTAGTGCGTCATATTTTATTTACGATTATTGGATTATCTTATTTAGTAATTTAAGGTGCTTTTGTTGAATTATCTCTTTGGTCAGCACAAAAGAAGAAAATATCGTACCAAGTTCTCCTTTTGATTTCCTGGATGCCCCTTTTTATCTCGTGTTAGCGTTGTATTGTGATAAGTTGTGAGCAAATAGCCGACGAAAACAGCCTGTCTTAAGGTGCCTTGTGTCTGTCTCTCCACTCTCCTATTTTGCTCTCACTTGCTTCCATTCATCCCCACTTTGGAAAAACCTTATTAGTTATACTCTCCTAATTTATGAAAGAAGTTACTCTCAATTTTTAAAAAACAAAACCACGCAAATGTAAAACTTTTCAAGTGTAATCAAACGTAAATTTTTGGATTCGCGTTTCTTTTGAATGTGATAAGCGAATATACTTCTTTAAATGATAAAATACATTTGTAAAACAAATAAATGCTGCTTCTTATTTATTCTCAACCTTTTGTGTTTTTGTATAAATAATTTATCTGTTAATTACTTCATTTTGTCAATTGCTTATAAATGATCAAATCATCGCAAGTCCTTTCAAAGGGAATAATTACCTGGTCGTTCAGCGCGCAAAGGGAACAATTTACATTTAAATAACTAAGGAATTATTCCCTTTTGGCGCTGACCCATCAAGTAATTGATCCCTTTGAAAGAACTTACGACGAAATATCTTAA
Organism: Baetis rhodani; assembly: GCA_001676355.1. Lineage (NCBI taxonomy): Eukaryota > Metazoa > Arthropoda > Insecta > Ephemeroptera > Baetidae > Baetis > Baetis rhodani. The sequence continues at coordinate 7,963 of LVVX01381793.1, read as the reverse complement.
ATAAATTAAATCCAACAGTGTACTGAAATATGTCATGTAGAGCAATGAAGATATTAGAAAGAAGGACTTATTCTCTACTTAGTAATAAAAGCTTGCTTTTAGCACTACATAAAATAGGATGATGATTGCATAATAAGATAAATATTTAACAGCAAAGTCAATTTCTATTAAATACAACAAAATCTCAGGTATTTGACAGCTAACTAAAATCACATGATAACACAAAGCGTTCTTTCGTCAAACACAGATTTTTTAACATTGGTTTTCATTTCTTCGCTCCTGATTGCTAGGTAGGAACCTTCATGTTCTTTCTGCATCCACTCTGGTAAAGGTTTGCTCCAGTCTTCTGGAGGCGCCTTTCTATTTTCCCATACGTCGTTTTTCACGTGAGCTTGCATCCTTTTAAAATATCGAAGTTTCTCACTAGCTACCAGTTCATCCTACAAAGAAAACATATCATTTTAAGATTTGGTCTGTTGTAGTTATGTCCATAATTAAGCATTCTCGTCCATGGAAAAACGTGCATATAAGTAACTTTAATAAATAAACTTACTGTAGCTTTTGGGTCTTTACCCATCCTATTACAGGCATTGTAATCTTTCTTCCACTGACTGCAATCGATCATTTCACCGTGAATAAAATACTGATGAAACCTGCCCTTAATGCTGGTGCACTCGCTGTACTCATCGTCGTATGTGTCACAGGGCCGAATCTGTAAGTAAAAATCATGAAATTACTGTTGCTCCGCCAACCTGATAATTTCAAACACTCACCAGCCACTTGTAATTAGACAAATCGATCGTTTCGGGTGCCTTTTCCTGGTTTTTAACTTCCATGCCGGCGGAGAAACCAAATCCAGAACCAGAATGTTTTCGAAATTGCCTCTTGTCTACATGACACGCCCACTTTTCAGCTGAAGGGGCGTGGCAGTTAGAATAGACGTCGCTTTCCCGACAGACGGACGAATTCCCAACTTTCAACCCCTACAGAGCCATTTTCCGTCGATTTTTCCGCTGAGTTCTCTGTGCAAACTGAAATCAACTCCTTTGTCGTGAGAATCATGGACGAGAGGTGACTAAAATGCAGCATGTGAATGCCAGATTATATAACAAAACATATGTTTTCATTTTTCTCTGCAGAGTAAGCGACGAGCTGGAGGCTTTGTGTGCAATTCTTATGGACGAGGTGAAGGTGTCCAATTCAGACAAGTAGGCAGTTATTTTGAACTCTAAGTTTTGGTGACTAAAAATGTTGAAAATTAGCGAAAGGACCATAGTGGAGACAGTGGTGTTTCCATCAACTGCAGCCGACGAGGAGCAACAGTTCGTGACTGTCACCCTGAACGTCGAACTGCCCCCGGGCTACCCCGATGTCAGTCCTCTAATACGGCTCAGAAACCCTCGTGGTCTAGATGATGACCTTTTAGCCAAAATAATGACAGAGGCTAAAGCTAAATGCGACGACTATATAGGACAGCCAGTCATTTATGAACTAATTGAAGTATAAATTTCCCATTTAATTCACTTGGAAAAAATTAACTTGATGTCTTTTAGCTGGTGAGGGAACATTTAACGTGCAGCAACTTACCCAGCTGCCAGTGTGCCATCTGTTTGTACGGCTTTCGGGACGAAGACGAATTCACAAAGACGCCCTGTTTCCACCACTTCCATGCTCACTGCTTGGCCTCGTATGTGCGCAGCTGTCAGGAGACACACAGACAGGAAAGGGAAAAGGTGCCGCTCTGGCAAAAAATGCAGCAAAAAGACAGTGAAGACTGCGTGGTTAGTTCATCTCTTTAACGCATTGCGGAGATCATTCTTTTCTAAACTCTGCTTTGTGTGTGTTCAGGTGCCATGTCCAGTGTGTCGGGATTCGCTCAGCTGTCAACTAGACAGACTGTCGTTGGCCGACCCTCCTAAAGAAGTGCAAGAGGCGCTCAGCTTTGAAGTCACAGAAGAGTTGAGGAAACTGCAAAAGCAGATGGCCTCCTTGTTTTTGTACCAGCAGAACAGGGGTGGTATCATTGACACGGAAGCTGAGGAAAACAAACTTCTTCTCGTCACTCAAACGGTAACACCATCTTTTTTTACACGTCTTAATCATTGTAAACATATATTTGAATATTGATGGGGAAATATACTTTTAGTCGATAAAAACTGTGTTTGTTAAGGTTATATTATATTTGAAGTTAAAATTAGTAGGATTTAAAAGACAGTAATTTAAATCAGTGGCGTAACTTGGAGGTCGGGAGCCCGTGGGGCGCTCCTTTAAAGTATGTAACGCCTTGACACTTATGACATGCGGGTTGCCTAAAACGGCACTTTGGTGGGCCCTTTGAGGCTGTGGGCCCGTGTGAGCTCACACACTACACACGCCTTTAAATTTCAGCTGAAAAATTTCGAGTACAAAGTGAAAATAATTACTCATATTAAATAAATCAGTAAAATTTTTCATGAACTCAAGTTGTTCATCTTTATGCTTGCAGACTTCCAGTGAAGAGAGCAACTCGACTGCCGCGCCCATTCAGGCCGCCCCCGCTCCCGCACCACCCCCAGTCGGCTTCAAGCCCCAAGCACCAGGTAGCCGCACTTGGAAAAAGGGCGGGGGCGGTGGAGGCGGGCAGCACAAGGCGGGTGGCTCGAGTCGCGGCCACCGAGGTGGACGCGGCCGCGACAGGAGGAACCATCAGCAGCCCCCAGTCGAGACGTCGAGATGACATTTGGAGCAGCTGGAGGCCAAGGCTGCTGCTGTCGCCGCCTGACTCGTCTCAGTCACAATTCTCTCTCGTATCTGTATAAGCTGCTTGTGTACTCTATCTTTCAGTCTGTGTAGCGAGTAGGCAATACAAAATCCGTTTGGACTGCGCACCGTCTCTAGTATAATTGGTTTTGTAGTCTCGTTTGCACAATTTTTCTCTTTGATGCCTCGCGCACAGCTGCTGCGGCCAGGGCTCAATGTTTTGGATGCAAGTTATAAGGTATGTTTTCACAATTTTGCTTTTATCAATTGATTGAATATTTGCCGGGATTTTAGAAACAGTTAACGAGAATTAAGTACAGTGAGGGCAGCTTGAGTTTTGGTAGAATCAATTAAGATATTTCCTCAAAATTATTCAAAATATTATTTAACCTGAAATTAAATTGTCAAACTATTTATATTTGTGAAAACATAGCCTTGGCGGCTGCATTTTTGGGTTCTGTTTCCCACCTATTTAGTAATGATAACCTGGCTGCTTGTCAAATGGCACACCATCTCTAATATAATGTCACCCTGTGGTTGCTCTTTATACTTGGTTCTGTTTTTTTAAATCTTTTATTTTTAAATACTTTGGTTACTACACTATTTGTTCAAATGAAGACCTTTAATTAATCAAAATCTTTTCAATTTTGTTAAATATTTTTGCTTGCTATATGTACACATTAATTTTTAATGTTTTTGATCCAATCATTACTTAAACATAATTTAGAATTTCAAGTACAATCTTAGTTATTGATTTTCTACACGCTTGGCTCTATAATTTATAAATTCCTGGTCCTCACTTTTCTAACTACTTACGTTATGGTGTGCCTTTGTTTAGTTCAACTTACGTTATGATTCTGTGATAATGATTTTCCATTTAAAATTAATTTGTAAATATTATCGATGCAACTTTGCATTAAAGGTCACAAAATTTACACAATTGTAAATCAACATAACCATCGTTCAGTGAATAAAATCTGAGGGTTTGCAATCAAACCCCAGTATTAACAAAAACAAACAAACTTGTCGGTCAACAGTTATTTATTTCCCACCTCACCATACAAAATGCACTCTCTTCTCTCCAGCAAACGGACAGTAGACGTAAACGTAAATTGTAAAAAAATTGACCGTAAGGGTCACCAACAAATTGAAAGCAGAGTCCACGAAACTCTGGCGGGGAATGTGCAGTCGGAACATAATGAAAGGCACAACAAAGTATCTGGGTTCAAGTAGCAGCTGCGGAACGAGACTGGCCGCGACACAAAATGCAAAAAGCAACTGGAAAAATGTGCCTCGACGCCTGAGAGTGGCGACGATGCAAGTGACGCAAATCAGGTACACAGGTGTGAGCGCGTACCTGAACAAAATTGGCTGCAGCAGACGCCGCCACAGGTAAAAGGCATAGTGCCTGTTGTCAGCCAGAAGGTAGGGGTGAGCCAATGTGTTCAAATGGACAGCGGCACCAATCGCGACCACGGTCAAATGCATCAGCAGTTTGTTCTTAAGCAGCAACTTGGGGAAGCCCACGATGAATCGAAGGAAGAGAGATGGAGTGAATGCGGCGCACACCAGAGAAAAGTAGAGCAGCTGTGGGAGGTGTATGGTGGCCTCGTGTGCTGATTTGTCACCCAACACAATTCCTTCGTTCCAAACTAAAAAGAGGACAAATGACAGGCCCACTAGCAGGTATGGCAGCTCTTTAATCACAATTTTTAAGACTATTTTTGGTCTTTTGAGGCCTTCCAGCAATTGTCGTAAAAAATCCTAAACAGAAAATGACATATTAGAGTCGTTTGAATGATTTACGAGCGATTTAGTCACTTCTTTGTCAATTTGCAGTTTTTCATTCTCTAGCGCCTCGGTCAGCAGTTTGTGGCCAAACAGAGCTGCAGTGAAGACAACCCAGATTACATTTGTCTGCCTCATCCAAAGTGACAAGAAACCTTAAAAATTATGAAAATAAAAATGTGTATTTTTTTTAATATATATTTTTGTACCGAAAACTCCAGCTAGAATTGATTGGCCACTTAAGTGGCAAAGATACATCATCAGAATGGAAGTTGTGCTCATCACATCAGTGTAGTAGAGAAAGCTGAACAAATACAGGACTGGGAACAGAGCTATTCCCAAAACGTCCATAAGTTCCGTCCATCCACACTGCAAAGAATTATTCATAAATTCAGTAAAAATTGCTATATCAATGTAATTGCTTAGTACATTTTTGTGAATCTTGGAGTAAATCCAGCTTAAAATGATGAAGTTGAGACAGATGAAAATGGAATTGACCAGTCGCAGCAGAAAAATGTCGCACAAAAATGTGTTGCTGCTGAACCCAAGGATTTTCAAAGCAGCATAGGAGACAAAATAAAGGCCGGGTGGTGTCGTGATCTTGGGATCCCACTGGAAAGATGTCAACATAATCAATTTTTTCTTCAATTTCTAGTTGTCGAAAGTAAATACCTCAGTGTTCCCCCTGCAAAATCTTTGCGCTTGGGGAACGTGGAACTCTTCGTCAATGTAAACATACTCGTTTGCATGGTGGATTTTGAACAAACCAAACCACGTGCAGAAAAGAAAAATTGGAAAGACCAAGGCTGAAGCTTTCAAAATGCTCATAGTACCATTTATATCACGATTAATTGCTTATTACGAGAAATTTATGCGTTTTCTTCCACATCATCACTGCTCGGACTACTCAGCACCCAGCTGCCGCCTAAATTATTCAAACATTTCATATGTTTTTTCAGATCGGCGCATGCGCAGATGCGCACTGACCATTTCACTGACAACAACAACAACCACACGTGTTTCCAGCTATTTTTACGTTTCACATTCGTCGTCAGCCAAAATGTGCTTGATTTATTGATATTTCTGGCTCAATATATTATCAATATGTCGAGATTGATCGTTAAGAATCTAGCCAAAAGCGTATGTTTGCTACATAAAGAATTTATACGCAGTTTTATAATGTGATCTTTATCCCACAGATCTCCGAAGAGAAGCTGCGCAAGGCTTTCAGCGTCAAAGGAATTATCACTGATGTCCAGTTAAAATACACAAAGGATGGAAAGTTCCGCCACTTTGGCTTTGTTGGATTTAAGAATCCTGAGGATGCTGTAGCTGCTAAAGAATATTTGGATGGAACTTTTCTGAACGCAACAAAAATTCAAGTGGAAGTTTGCGCAGACTTAGGTAACATTGCGATGTGCAAACGTTTAACGGAAACAAAAATTGATCAAATTTTTTTTCAGGTGATCCTACCAAACCAAAATCCTGGAGCAAATATTCTGAAGACAGTACTGCTTTTAAGAAAAAGAACAATATCGAAGGCGAGCCTGATGCTCAAGAAAAAAATGAGGATAAAAAGGATAAAAAGAAAAAGAAGAAGGAAAAACCAATTGACGAACTTGTGAAAAAGGTTTGCTGGATTATTTTAAATTCAACATCATTTAAACATAATCTAAAATTTTAGCACAAAGATGACCCATTGTTTGCTGAATTCTTGGAAACGCATGGAAAATCTGTCAATGAATTGATAGAGGATGAATCCGCGCAAGAGGAATCTGACAAAGAATCAAAAAACGATGAGAGTGACGGTGAAGATGGAAAGGAAGCAAACAAAGAAATCTCTGATTTAGATGTAAAATGAGCAATTTTTCTTTAGAGCTTTATTAATTTTGAATTATTTTTTACTCATAGTACCTGAAATCTATTACATCTGGGAGTACTGAGGCACCCAAAGTTGCAGTGGATGCCAGTGGAAAGAAACCTAAAACAGAAAAGACCATCAAACAAATCCAAAAGAACACTCTTTACACAGTCAAAATTCGTGGCATCGCTTTCAAGCACAAGAAGAAGGACATCAAACAGTTTTTCAGTGCTACAAAACCCAAGAGCATCAGGCTGTGTCCCAAGGTCAAAGGAATTGCTTACGTTGGATTTAATACAGAAAAGGAAATGAAACAAGCAGTCAACAAAAACAAAAGCTTTCTTGGTAATATTTTATGTTAACATTTTGTTGCTAACCTGAAACGTATGTCAAAAAAATTCTAGACGGAAAAAGAATTTTTGTCACCATGCACAGTCTGCCCAAGAGCGGCAATGAAGAGGAGACACAGCAAAAGTGGAGCAAGCAAGAAGAAAGTCTGAAAAACGAGGAGACGATTGCTGAGTCAGGCTGCATTTTTGTTCGTAATTTATCATACACAACCAGTGAGGCAGACCTGGAGCCACTTTTCTCTGAATTTGGTAATATGCCTTATCTTCTTTATGATTAGAAAAACTAATTAGAATTTCCAGGTCCTCTCACTGAGATCAGTGTGCCTATCGACAGGCTGAGTCGTAAAATGAAGGGCTACGCCTGTGTCACATTTATGGTGCCAGAAAATGCTGTCAAAGCCTATAGCGAATTAGACGGCAAAGTCTTCCAAGGACGAATGCTTCACCTTCTCCCGGGCAAGACAAAAAAATCTTTCTCAGAGATGGCAGAAGAAGGTACTGGATCCACCAATTTTTATTTTGAGAATTTAATCTAATTAATTTATGCTCCATTTTATATAATTCTAGAGGGTCTTACCTTCAAGCAGAAACAAGCACTGAAGCAAAAAGCGCAGTCAGGCTCTTCTCACAACTGGAATGCCCTGTTTTTGGGCCAAAATGCAGTTGTCGACGCCATGGCCAAAGCCTACAACACCTCAAAGGAGCAGGTTCTTGACTCTGAGAGCAGAGATAGCGTGGCTGTGAGACTGGCCCTAGGTGAAACCCAAATGGTGCAGGACACCAAGCAGTTCCTTGAGCGAAATGGTGTCAGCCTTGATGCATTCAATCAGGTAAACACCCCTTAGATAAAGTGATGCCAGATTCTCACACCATAATTTGCAAACAGGCGCCTAATTTGAGGTCAAAGTGCGTAATTTTGGCAAAAAACTTGCCAGCCGGAACTGATGCTGGGGAGTTGAGGGAAATTTTTGCCAAGCACGGAGAACTAGGACGAGTTTTGCTTCCTCCTAGTGGAGTGACAGCCATTATTGAATTTGGTGACCCCTCTGAAGCAAAGACTGCTTTCACGAAGTTAGCTTACACCAAGTTCAAGCATTTGCCTTTATACCTGGAGTGGGCTCCTGAGGACACCTTCACCAGCAAAGCAGCCATCACCAAGAAGAAAAAAAAGATAGAAACAAAACAGGAGACTGGAAATGGTATTTAAAAAATTGACTCTCGGAGA
>LVVX01381792.1:0-11213 GCA_001676355.1 Baetis rhodani | reverse complement strand
GTGATGCTTAGAGAACATTTCTAAATTTAGCCACAAAATGAAAACTGGAACAAAGGGCCCACTGTGATCAATACCGCTAAAAATTTGGCCAAGATTCTCTTCGTTATGAATACGCCAGCACTCAAAAGTCATACTATTAAATTAGTTTCTTGCTCTTAAAATTAGTATTAGCTGATAATTAACTTATTTAAATTTTACCAAACATAGCAAACGCGTGAAATTAATTTCAGCAGTAGGTAAACACTCAGCCTCAGATAAGCAGAAGAGATAAAATTTATCTATTAAGAGTCAAGATAAAAATTGCAAACATAATTTCCAGGGCGCAGATTTCGAGAACTGCTTTATATAATTGGGCGTCGTTTCTCTGAACTGCTCAGTATATAAATTGAATCTTTATACAGTTGACTACATCCCATGTCACTGTGTCAACCCGCTTTGCTAGCACCAATGCAATTACTTTCCTATCGCCACTCACACGCCATTACCACAATTTTCATTGCATGCAATAATCACTACGCTAGTTTCTGACGATCCACCTTGCTGCTCGCATTTCTCCAGTGGATAAGATACGCAGCAAAATTGTATCCATTTTCAAACCGCTGCTCGGCCGTTTTGCTCTACAAAGCGGCCCGGAGAGCGCAATAAAAAGCAGCAGCGGCATGCACTTGGGCTCAACTGCCGGGGTCGTAACAATCCACTTGTGCCGTATAATGGAGAATGGGGTAAAAATAAATCTCGCCTGTTACCAGCAGGCCAAACATTATAAATTTCAGTCTTCTCTTGCTATCTTTATCTTTCAAGAACGCTCTGCCTGCGCCCGCCGCGTTCGTTTATCACCAAACCAATAATAAGTTTGCCACTTGTGACTCAAGGGTGATAAATTTAGCGGTTGTTTCGGAGGCACGCATTTCACTTTCTTTAAGGCGACGGCCGCTTTTTCACGATAGCGTCACATTTTCCGCGTTAGCTTATCGCACAGGTTGCTCATTGGGCAACGCTGAAAAGGCAGCTCATATCTAGGCTCTAGGCGGTTTGAAAACGGTTACGTTTAGTGTTTAAGTTGAGGCAATCTATAGTTTTGAATGGTGATTAGTGATTACTATAAGGGGTCACTATAATTTTAGATTATATTTTTAGTGAAAATTTCAAGCACAAAAAAGCTACATTATTGAGTTTTCAAAACCTGCTCCTGGCAAGGCGGCTGTGTGGGTTTTAGAAGAAAAAAAGCAATCTGTTAAAATGCTCATCCAGAAGAGTCAGAAAAACCCGCATGTGAGGGCGGTCACGAGCCCCCTATGCATAAAGCTGGTGCAACACCCTCTCGACAAACACCGACGCTTCACTCAACCCCAAATGTGCCTCTCTCCCTTTTCCACACAATTATTAATATTTGCTCTTAGCTGGTAAAAGGAGGAAATAAAAACTCGTAAGTCGAGACGGGTGAGTTCCTCTCTTTTGTTCGTAAGGCCGGATTTGGAGACGAGCAACGAAAACACACCCCCGAGAGAGTGCGTTCACGTGCGCGCATTATGGTGCAGCTCAAAATCTGAAATGCACACGGACGCATGTGGAGGCAGGCGAGCGCTGGCTAAGGCATTCATTTCTATTTGGGATGCGAGGCTGAACAACTTAATTGTGTTCAGAGGAGGAAGTAGTCTGCCTATGCAGTGTATTAAATTGAAAGGCACCAAATGAATGTGAAAGAAGTACGCGAGACAAACAACACGGACGCCGTCCTGGTCGGATTATTAATTCTGAAAGCGTTTTATGACAATTCTGCACACCCCTCCAGTGATTATTAGCACTATCGCTGCCAACGGATGGATACGTCATGTATAATGTCAAATGAGCAAACAAAACAACCGCATTATGACTGTGGTTATGCAGCATTCTTGGCATTTTCCTTAATAAGTATAAAAAAAAACTATTTTTAAAATTAAGATGAAAAGGTTTGCTAAATTTGTTAAGTAATACTGATTTATGTTACGCAAAGAGTGCAATATTTAAAGATACAAATCAAAACTTCTCTTTTTAATCTTTATCCCACTTTGGGAATAGTTCTCGATACAAAGATTTATTTATTTTAGCTTCTGCTTTCCAGTGACCCTTCTATTACTTAAAATTATACCAACTATCTTATTTGTTTAAAATCACAAGAACTACTAAATTAGATCCCTTGTTAATCACATTCTGATAATTTTAACTGTCCTGAAAATGCGTTTGACAATAAGCCGCAGTCAAATAATAAACTAGTTCACGCATTTATGTAAAACGCGTGCTTCCTTAAGATGTGTCCTGTCCGCTTGAAAACGTCATTTCCCCAAACTTGACACTCTACGCAATGGGCTGCAAGTTCAATTTACTTCCCGGCTAATAGGAAGGTGTGGTTAAGTCATTTCCTGTTGCCGGTCACTCAGCGCAAAATTTCTACCCGGCGTAAAAACAGCGCCGGAATGAACGCAGGGAAGTACCACGCCACACGACGCAAAGTGTGAAAAACGAGGGGCAATCAATTTTCCAGCAGCAGGCGTGATTTGCGTGCTCGATATTGATTTACTTTTCTTGCTACACACATGCCGCAGTAAAATTTGACACAAGATAAGTGCCCTCGCCAGTTATGTTAGCTTCGGAGAGAAAGGGGTGAAAAAACGCAAGCTAAGCTGTCGTGATTTAACGTCGGCCGATGTCCCGCCTGGCAGCAGATGCGTTCTTGTGATGCGAGATGTAAACATGTGCGCGCGAATTCCTGGCTCGAGTTAACGGCCTACTGTTTTTGCAATCCGAATAGCATCCATCCGTCGCTCTCTTTCTGTCCAGTAGACACTTTGTGATTGAAAGCGCAAAAAAATAAAACTCACTCATGTCACGTGCAATTCTTACTCTTTCAAAAAATGTATGTATATCAATTGATCGACACGTTTTTCCTGGAACGCAAAATTGCGGAGGAAATTTCCGCCTCGCTTGACCAAGCGCGTGATTCACCGCAACATTCAATATTTATTTCTTTTGACGCCCCTGGAAGCTGAAAAGTTGGTGAGCAAGAGCGAGCGGCAAGGCAAAAAGGCAGCCAATTAGTCAGCTCGACCAGGTTGCTAGAGGTGCATGACGTCAGTTATTTTGGGTGCGCTTTGGTCACAAGCACCGCGATGGCCAAGCGCCAGTGGCCCAACTTGTGATGTAATGAAGACAGCCCGCTTGATAAAATAAACTCGAGAATTCTGGTTTTAAATCAACAACTACTGTGTGCGCACGAGAGAGATAAACCTGGCCGCCGTAGTCCAGAGAATCTGTGCAGCTCGCTGAGGGGCCAAAATTTGACCAATGTAAATTTTTGCGTTCGACTAACCGTGGCCTCTTGCAAAAATTTGGCTTGCTGCGTTTCACAAATAGCCGGGACCTTGCGTTTTGAGATTTAAATAGCTCACTACATAAAAACAATATCAGATATTCCTCGTGAATTATTAATTACTATTTGTTGTTAGCACTGCTGAACAAATTTATTTTGCTCAAACCACTGACATCATTTTATTTCCTCATCGACATCAATTTGAATTTGATAGTAAATGACCAATTGTTTCCGGAGCAATATTACACAGCCATGTCAAATTACACAAAAAGAATGAAAGAAAAACATGTAACCTTTCTCAGATTTTACGCGAAAATTGTGCTCAAAATAAAAAGCAATCTTTTTTTCCAGAACTAAAATGAAAGATAAAAAATGTAATAGAGCAAAAATCATTAACATATGCGCATGTAAAATAATACTGAAGACGCCAAGCGAAGAATCAGTGAGCCATTTAAGTGGCACACATTGGTGAGGATTAAATTGCTTATGGAAAATTGGCCGGCAGCTTGACAGCGGCGCGTTGGCGTGCCGTGTGGGTCTTTTTGAGGACCCATACTTGGATCTGAAGTCTGACACACGAGAACTCGTGGCGTGTGGGATGGATTTATTCTCATTTTATGCATGTAACAGTTACTATATCATAGCATAACAGACGCTCCATTCTTCTGCTTTCAGAACGAGGACAAAGGACAGAGTGCATTCAGCTTTCGCCCGTCGTACAGCGTAGCGACCATGTGCGATTTTTTCAACATTAATTTATCAGTCCTGCATTCATATATACGCGCGGTAGTCTCATCAGTGTGAAACTGTGAGCAGCATGTGCGAGCTGAATTTTTCATCAGAAAGGAGTTGCTGATTAAATTGATGGATGAACAGAAACAGGGGTTATTATTATTTGAATAAACTCATGATTAGTTTTTCAAGAAATATATTTTTAAGTTGCAATAACAGTCAAAGAAAGGATAATCTAATATGAGAGATGAGACTCTTCAAAAGCAATAATGCCAATGAAAGGGTTAAAAAAATTAGCATCTTTATCATTTAGAAAAATATAAAACGAGCCAGAACTGAGTACGGCTTGAGGTACTGAGATCATTTTTATATTACCAAAAGGTTATCACGTTGCACGCGCCGCATCCCATACAGAGGGCAGGACCAGCCAACGCTTATCAACTTGCCTGAGCGCGATACGCTTCACCATCATCAAATTGCAATATAACTTCAGCATGAGTAACCCCAGCTCAGCTGCTCTCTCAGAAAGATAATGCGCAGCGCCGTATGGATCTTTTTCAATTAAGGCAGACAAGATCTCCCGCGAGAGTGCTCTATTTGCAGTGCGGCCTGCAAGCCGTTAATTAATAATGCACATCGCACACAGAAGCGCCGACTATGACCTCTCCTTCTCGTATAATGAGTGATGAGCGCGAACTGTGAATTCTCGGCCTCAGCATTTAAACGGACCGTATGTCCTTTATTCTAGGTTGCATATGATGCGTACATGTATTCATATAATTATTGCGAGCAAACATGAGTGTGCGAGTGCATGCGTCCGTGTTTATTTCATGGCCAGGGAAAAATTAACTGTATCGCCGCTGACCGTAACATGGGAAGCGGCTATGTTTTAGTCATATAAAATACAACTTGGCGCCTCTTTCATCAAAAATTTAAATTTTGTACCCATTTAATTTTGTTGTCATTCTGGCATTCACCTGAATTTAGAATGAAAAACAGATTGCTTCTAAGAAAATAGAAAAACATTGTGTTTCTTTATTATGAAAATTGCTAACTCAACTTTAGCGACTGTTTGAAGAGCGTATCCACTTGAGGACAGACAAAATTTGCCAAAGTAAGATAGAGCACTGCAGACCTCTTTTGCAAACATAAAAGTTCTGCCAACAAAGGATCCCTTGTTTTTGCACTGTGATAGCAGTAAATGATAATTATAAGAGGGAGACAACACCTTGCAACTATTTCTTGAATTACTTTACTAATGAAGAAAAGACCCTTGAAACATCAAACGCCGCAATCCCCTGCTGGCGCAGCTGCTGTTGTTGTTCTCCCATAAGATGGTTTCCCTTCTGCGCTCTCCCAGAACCAAAGGCGCTTTCGTTTTTTTAAGATGCCAAGAAAGAAGCGGGCGTGGATTGTGGAAAACGTGACCAAAAGTGTTTTGCATTTGAAACACGCCAGCACCTCTTCTGCTCGCATGACAAAATTGCACAAATGCCTGGCACGGCGAGATGCAAACAAACCGGCTGCGTGACCTTTTCAGAGGGATTCCTGAACGCTCCCACCTCACACAGAATTGACAATCAAGCACGTGGGAGTTTCCGAAAAATTGATTCCGAGCTGCCGCACGTTCACGAGAAGTTCGCCCACCTTCGCGTCGATTGGACTCGCAAACGAAGAAAAGTTGTAAAGCGTAGCTACAAAAGTTCTGCTGTGCGTGGGAGGCAGCGGCGAGAGACACACGCTGTCACGTGACCGCATCCCCCAGAATAGGAGCAGCAACAACGATCTGGTGAAGGAAGGGGCTAAAAGTGGCACTTTGACCCCCGCGGTTTAATTCTAACCCAACGAGATGGTTGATTTTAAGTCCAGGTCCATTTAAATATGACTGCATGAAATTGTATCCATTATTATGTTTGTAAAAAAATTGAAGATAAATTCCTAAAAAAATCATAAGAAATAAGGAACCAAGCTTTTCCTCTAAAAAGGAGAGCAAGTTTTTTTTAAACACGTCAGAATAAGAAATGATACACTCATTGAAGGTCGCCACAGACACGTCACTCCACAGGCGTTTGTTTCTTGATGTTTTTCATTGGCACAGATTTGCGTTGGCTTTATACAGCATGAAAAATGCAACAAAATGATGTCACTTTTATATTTCTTGTCTTGGTTTGATGCTCAAGCTGTGCCAAAGCAAGCGAGGCGTAGACACATAGATCCCTGCTCCAATGTCTGGCCCGCGTGTTATTTAAAGCGGTGGACCAATAAAGTCAGCCTCTTTATTATCATAAACACATGAATGAGGCGTAAAATTTTTAAAGGCAGTCGCTGGGTTTTATTCTTAGAATTCTAGATCGCTGCCTGCCAAGACAAAGACCGGCGGCAGTCGGCAATGCATCATGCCAACAACAAATGAAAAGATTCACCTGCTCTGATCGATTTTGAATTAAAGAGATGCTTTGACTTTGAGAGATGTATTTCGCGGAGGGACTTTCAGTGCCAGCCTGCACAAAGCTTTTCGCCGATCGATTCAAACATCTTCCATCCCATTCCAATCTGCTCTACGCGTGGAAAGAAATAAATTGGCAACCACGGCTCCAGCAGTTTTATATATAAATCCAGCGCAGAAAATTCACCCCTCCAAAGGCATTAAGCAATGGCGCCCAGAAGGCTTGTCAGATTGAGAAATATAGAGCGTAACAAAGGAAATGCTCTCCATTTGAGACTTTATCTTTGCAATTTTTTTGCGATCTGTGGTTAGGTAAACATGCAGCTGACTGAACATAAGCGATTTTAGAAAAACAAAAAAGCGATAATATTTATGTAATTTTATGTTGTAGCAGCATCCTGCGCGGTACATGGTTTGGTTTTTAAAACCCCACACCGTAATCGCAGTTGCGGTTTCAATTTTTTAATATTATTTGAAAGAGCATTGCAGTTGCAACAAGTTGCGGTCTTCGTTTACAATGAAAACAAAGGTTGCATAATTTACAGGCACGGTTGCCTTATTTGCAGAGGATGAAGCATATTTTACAGAGGTGGTTGCACAATTTAAAATTATTTGGATTTGCCAGTTGCAGCTTTTGCCTAGCGGTTTTGGTGCAGTTGCCATGCTTTTTTTCAAGATTGTTCACAAAATTGACACTTGATAAAGTATGTCTAAAATAGGTTCCAATCAAGTGTTAAAGTATTTTTTTTTTAATTAAAAAAATACCCGCAAGTGTGTACTTATTTTGAAATCGTTTTAATTGGCATTTTATGAATAAAATCCTTATTTCTGATCGAATGTCTCTTATTTATTTTAGTTGAATACCAACCATTTAATATTTTTCATAAATTGATTCAATATTTTTTTATTCTGTCTCACATTTTATATACTTCTTTGAGCTGCTCCTCACATCACAAAACTTTATGATTATATTCCTCGTTTACCAACGCTATGTTTCAGTGAGACCCCAAGCAACACTCGCTGCTCATTCATTTCATAACTGCCTGGCAAAACAAAAGCTGCTGTGAATTACGAGAGTGGTGCACCGGGCCAGGATCATTTCGTCACAGTGTCAATAAAAATAAAAACGGGCGGTGACATTGAGACCAGGAGATGACATGCTTCCTGAGTCTACATTGAATAAATCAGCCGCGGCACCGACTGTCACCGAGTGGCTGTTTGAGTCATAGCATTCATCTTCGTCGCTTCTTACCCGCATGTGGAGCAAAATAATAGTCTATGCCGGCCATTAAAACATCAACAGCACTTGTGGTGCGAACCACTCTCGATCGCGCTCGCAGCAGCATAACATGAATAAAAACAATATTGCCGCATAAGTGGAGAGGCTGATTCACTTGGATTTGAATGCACTGCCACAATGCAGCTCATGACTAACGCACCAGAGGAGCAAGAAGTGGCGGCGGCGAACGAGCGAGCGTCTTTTATTGCCCAAGAGCGCACCGCGCCGTAATTGGAAATACAAGGTGAATCAGAGAGGCTCGTTCTGCGTCCTCCCGAGACCTAAAGTTGGAGTTGAATGAGCTGCAAAGTTTCTTCACAGAAATGGTAGCGCGCGAACGTAGAAATGTGTCAACTACAGAGAAATTTATGGCGCAATTTTACGAGGGAAACAACACTTTGCGAGGTATATGTGTACGAGTGAAAATTTATATATTTCACCCTATGGGGCTGGTCTGCGCCCTGATGCAATTCCCCTGCATCCATCACCCACACACGAGCGTTCAATGTTGGTATAGTAAAAATGTTAACCTAACTGAAGCAACGAGATCATTTTCCAGCACGAAGGTGTTATAAAAAGGGCAATATCCTTCTGCTGTGTTATCATTTACTATTATACTTCCTTGGTCATTTATAAATAAAACAGCAGCACTTCAACGCTAATTAAAACAAGGAATTATCCGAGCTGCTGCCAGAACATTTTTTAATTCTAAACGGCTGACTTTAATTTCTGTTTTTCTCGACTCACTCAATAAACACATCTCCTAATCTAGCTGGTATCAAAGCTTGTTATTTAATTAACTTTTATTCTCTACTTCTAAAGTCTGCGTCAACGTAGTATTGATGCTTGCAGAGATAGTATCAAAACTTTTAATTTCTATTATAATTATTATGAAGTATGTTCTAGATACCTACTGTGATATAAGTTTACCAGCACCATTAATTTTCAGATCGATTTTTTGGTTTAAAAAGATAGTAAATAGTAGAGAACAGGTTTTAACATCCCTCCAACAGTATGTGTGTATGAATGTGAGCGCCTGCCACAGGAAAGAGCGCATTAATTAAATCTCACCCTCCGCTCAAACCTCTTTGTTAATAAACAAAGCCAATTGTAAAACAAAAGATTCTTGTTTCTAAAGACCACGTCGCTCAGCTTTACATTAGCAAAATTCTTGATGAATCAGTGGGTTCTGATCTCTTATCTGTAGTAGTCATTGTAGTTAATGATTACTAAAATTAGTAGGTAAGAGAAGAACCCTGACTATTAGCGATTCGCTTTAATTTGACTGCCCTTTTCCAAATTCCAAATAATAGGGTTTGACCTTTGGTGAACGAAAAGGCAGGTCACAGACTAGCAGCCGTTTGCGCTTCCTCGTTGTTTGGTGCGGCATCATTTTAATAGGTCGCCAAACAAGCAAGCTGCTGCTGGGGATATTATGTACAGACCGAGCCGGCCTTTGCCGACGACAAATTGGCCCCTTAATGAAATGTCATATTGGCAAGGCATCAAAATTTCCAAGCGAGCAGACTGACTAGGAGAGACTCGGTTTGCATGGCAAACGCAGACTCCATACAATTTCAATTACACAAACACCACGGGGTGAGGAGAAGCGAACCACCGTTTGTGCATTTTAATCAAGCTGCAAGACATGAAACACGAGCCTCACTCTCACGGCAAATATTTGACTTGCCGGAGAGCTAGAGCTTGTTTGAGGACTAAGCTATTAAAACTTTTAGCCAGACTGCTGATATTCAACATGGCTGTGGAATTATTGATATTCAGCTTACAACTTTGTTTGTCCGGCGAAAACTACATCGCAAGATAAATTTGTGCTTGGCTGGTAATTAACAATCTAAGACGAGAAATGGGGCGTGGAGAGTACGAGCTACCAATGATTTTTGCTTGATTTAAAAACACCTGTCATGGTGACAAAAAATTGCACCGATTGCAGGTTTGCTAAACCTGCACAGGATCTCAAATCATTGACAGTGATGCTGGAAATGACTTTCGAGTGCACATATCTCACAAATTAAAAACGAAATCGCAGTGCCTGAGGGGTTAAAGGCCTAGTATTCAGCAAAGCAAGTAGAGTGTAACCTAGAAGACGCGCCTGCGAGGCCCAGTTTTTCCACCGGTGGCAGTCGTTTTCGATCAGCCTGAACAATGCGTATGGCGCGGCTGTGGTATCAATTAAAAAATTAAGGGAGCGGGCCATCAAGGAAGTGTTTAAATTGCGCGGCCTTGACGAATTCATTTAGGCCCTGTCCCTTGCTGTAGCACAATGATGGCGGACTCTCGGTGCTGTGTGTACATACGGCGTTTTTTAAAAGGCGCTAATTCAGTTGCAACTAGTTTTGCTCGGGGGCCACATTGGCCGAAATTCAAAAGGGACTTACCCGTCGCCGACGACGACACACTTGATGGCCTGCATTTTGTGCACGGCACCCACCCAGCAGGAAATAAAAAAGCGTCTAAATGGGCGGGGAGCTGTATATTATGCACTACGCAAGGCAGACAACCCGACTAACACACTGGAGTACCAACATACGCGAGTTCGTTCGCTTGCACGCACCGCTAGCCGCAGAAGATGCCCATTCCTGCGCAGAACCGGCGCTTGGTGAATGAGTTGCGTCTCCGCCGAGAGTTAAAAAATATTTCACGGGAGGCGCTGCTATCGATCATTCATTAATCACTTCCCTCTTGAGCGTGACCCCTGACGGCGAAAAACTGCAACTCGGATTGGCGAACTTTTTGCGATAAATTTCTCTGCTAAACATGCAAAAATATTAATCTGACGCTCGGACAGGGTGCTCAGAGTTTGTGGTGAAGTCTCTGCTATCCCCTGCGACCCCTGAATGGTGACAGAAAGAGCGAAAGCCGTCCGACGAGCGACGGCTGCTTGCGCACTGCGCCATCATCAGTCAGTGTGCAGCTGAGGGGGTTTGGTTTCGGTGTGCTGTGGTGGAGTTGATGACTTGATGTTGGAGAACGGTGCATGTTGACGGCGGCCGTTGTGCTCAGTGCTGACCGATTTTGCGTGCGATTTGCTAGGCGGCCGTCATCTAAGCAAACTACGGACATGTCCGTTGAGCGGAGGTGCGTGACCTCAGTGTGTTTTCGGTGAGATTCGCCGCTTTGAACCCTCGAACACCGTACCCCGAGACAGTGCACCATTCATCTTTGACATGATGGACCAGCAGCCGAACGTCGAGTTGCCACTCCGGTCTTCGATCCTCGCCTAGCTCCTCTGTGCGTGGGCCTCCCGTCGAATTTCGAGCAAATGATCTGACCGACATGGCTTGGGACTGCCGAGAAATTACCATTTTGGTGCTGTCCCTGCTGCAGCAGTGTGGCTGTTACCCCATTGATTGGACCACTGCAGGTACGTTTCGTTCGGAAACGGGCGCACG
>LVVX01381791.1:0-11099 GCA_001676355.1 Baetis rhodani | reverse complement strand
GTCAATAGTAGTACCTCCTTAATTTAAAGTCTATTCAACTGTTGGGATTGGGTGTGCAGATTTCAAAATTGAATACTATAAAATCAAATAATAATATTGAATACTTATGAATTACTATTGGTGCTGCAGAATATTTCGCAGGAGACTTTTCCTGAAAACTCTCTCCCTGTCACAGATATCCTAGCATGTCGCTATACCATTTCAACGTGCATCAGTTGATATTTAATAATAAATTGTAAATATTTGTATTAATTTAAAATGCTCGTTCCCAAAGGACATTTTAGAAATTAGAATGGCATCCGTTTGAATTGAGTTAAGTTGTCTTTGTACATTTAGTTGCAAAACATATACACACACATCTGCTTTAAAAAGCATCATGCAGGAATATCACACACAAATTTTTTATGCGCCAATGAGCCACTGTAGGAAACATCACAGGGCTCACTAAAGAATTTACCCGTCGGATACTCCTGAAAGTCAATCCAGGCGTGAATGCAATAAGCGTGTTTATCAATGAGTTTAAAGTGGCGTGGACGGAGTTCATTTAAAACTTCGGGCCTAACAGCATGTCCAGTGCCACACCACGCGTAATTTCCAAGGCAGTTCTCGTCACTCATTGGTATATGGATTCCGCTGCCTCTAGACCAACCATCTAAATATATTGCCAAGTTTAAAATATTGAAAAAAAAAATTTAATTCAGAAGAAAAGATTTTAAATCACCATAGTGGATAAAATATTTCACAAAGCATCGCATTTCTTCCGGCGTGGAAAACATCAAGGGCCGCAAACCATATTGGTAGCAAAGTTTGATAGACTGAGTAAAGGTCGTCTGTAAGAAATATAGAGAGGTTATTATTTGATTTAATATTTATATAGGTTCTTACTCCTTCTGTGGAAAAAAATAAATGCCGACCACAGATGTCATATTTTATTTTCCCTCTACTCGCTACTTAACAAATTAATTACTGTTTTTTTTTCAAACTGCCAGTATTAAGTAAAAATTATTCCTACGAGATTCTAACTCCAACTTGGATTTAGGCTTGACCTCCTCTATTGAGCCCACATATGGGCACGTACCAGCTTCACATGTTGGGTCATCCATGGCAATATTCTAAGAAAATTGCTCTTGTTTAACTTTATCAGGAAATACTTTTGGAGAACAAACTTCACATGCGAAGTGCATTTTTTTGTTGCAGTCGGCAGCATGCAATTTCAGCGATTCTGTGCTAAAACTGAGACAATTTCCCTCTTTTCCTTCAATGAATGTATTGAAAACTCTTGTGCCTCTAGGGCACCAGTAGTGGTTTCTGCCATTTCCAAAGCTGTAGCCAGAAGTCCAAATCACTTTCTTTTGGTCTTCTATAGATTCAAATAATTAAAAAAAAATAGTGATGATGCAACCGTACTGTCGCGGAGATTTCTTGAATTGCTCAATTTGATGAGAGCATTACGTCTAGCGGTGCTACTTGCCTCATACAGCGTCAACCCCATAGAGCAGCATGCTGCTTGGGCACCTGACCAAGTTGCCTACGTGAAGGTTAGAACATTTTTAGTAAGTAAATTGCTTATACTTGAGTAAAAAAGCACACCTGCCATGCGCTGACAAAGATGTATCTGCTATTCACGAACACCATATTTCCTCCAGGAGGACTCAACACAGCTATTCACATATTATCGTCAGTCATGTGTTTGAAAATCAAGAGCTAAATTTTTACCAGTGACTTCTGACTTAAACTGGAACAGGTCCATCTATACCAATGTGTGTATCATTATTTGTGGAGTATGTATTTATTTATGGCATACATTCACAGAACAATTAATTGGTGGGCAGTTATGTGTTATGTATGTCCTGCGTGGACTCTGTGATCCCTGCAAATATAATTTTGTAATGCAATGAACAAATTTTAGATACAATGCAAAAAAAATGCACCTCGCAGAGAGGTCTGTTGTTCTCGCTGCAATTAGCAGCAGCTAAGTTGAAATTAAACCCCGCGCTCAACTTCTTAAGCACAATGCACTTTTTGTCACTTGAGACTCCACTTATAACGCCGTGCTCAGCTTCCGAGTACAACTGACCAGTACTGCACCAGACCATTTTTCCGGAACAGCCTGATTTCATCCCTGAGGTCCACCAGCGGGAGCCAACCTCTTTCACTATCACAGGAAAGAAAATGGAGAAATTTTCTTTGAGTTTAAAAAGCTTACATTTGCTGTCAGAGAAACAATTCATATCATTCTTGTCGATGCTAGCGAGTTTCATACCCAATGAACAGCAGAAATCTGTAGCTAATTTCAGTGGTAGCTTAAAAGTAGTTTAATTTACATATGTTTCCAATGCTGTTTTCGAACTTACGTAATCTCTGGCAAAGAGATAGGTTTTGCCACACAAGGACTTCACGGTTCCAAACGGCAAAGAACCTTCAAAAATACCTTTTGAATATCACTCATGAAGCTTACTCCACTGAGAGAAAATACCAGTATAATCAAATGTTGATGATGATTTCTTGAATAGCAATAAAATTGATTAAGAATATTATTAGCAAATCTAGAAAAATATAGGCGTACAACTTACTTTGTACATGTCAGAGCAGTGAACAGATGATAGACAATCTTGGCATGATTTTTCATCAGTGCTTGACATTATCTGTGTTTTAATTAAAATTTGTTGCATATAAATATGTGTCTACTATTACTATGCAAGGTTCAGGATTTTTCTTCTTTACACAATCGTCTTTCGAAAAACTACAAGGCGATCTCTTTTGGCAGAGAAATTGAGCTTTTTTGGAACAGCTTTCTGCTTTTTGCACAACACTAGTTGTCGCCCATCTAAGAGCCATAATGCAAACAAATAAAAATCATGGCTCCTGATTAATTTCAATGCAAATATTTTCAAGCTTTACCCAGATAGCATAAGACAACCCTTATCCGTGAATTTTTTGTCTGTTTTAGTGTTAGCGTCGGAGAACGACAGAGCTGTTTCAGTGAAGGAAAACGCAGCACCTTTTGATGCAAAACTGTGCGCCGCATTCCAAAAATTTCCACTCCCTATGTCATGGATTGAAATTTTGAGAACAATAATGGATAGCGTATTTATTCCACCAATAAAGTTTTTGAGCAAGGGTTGCAGCTCCTTTTCGTTTGAAATTTCACCCAACTGCCATCCAAAGCTGCGGCAAAACTTTTGTGCCTCAAACCAGGTGCTCTAGAAGTTTAATTTTCCTGTAATTTTGTGTCGTATTTCACGATGTTCAGCCATACAAGTGCTGTTTGAACTCCGTAGGTGTTTCCTCCTATCTCAATTATTTCTTGCGGGTCGTCTGAAATTACCAAACCGCATTGAAAATCACAAATCTGTAAATATTTTTACTCATACATAATTCGGAGCAGTTGACAGTTATTCCATGCTAAAATTAATAATGTCATTTTAATATAATATTCTGGATTCATGAAACTTTTCCATAACGTTACCTCGTAAATGGGGCACACAACGCCTGAGAAAACCTTTTCATGTACAATTTGCGGCATTTTAGTCGGAATAATATCTGATTTTGTGCGAACACATTGTTCAGTACACTGGACTACATCTACAAAATACAGGGAACAATGAAAATTATGTAAAAGTGTCCTTAAAATGCTTGCACTCTACTGACTCTTAACTATACATACCTTGCAAAGTATTTAAGTCGAGTGTAGAATGGGGCAGAATTTGAGATGAGAAACCGAGCAATAGCAGTACAAATTTAGAAACCATTACAGCTGCTGCATTTGAAGTTTTTACCAATGTGCAGAGAGTAAATTTTAGGTTTAGATTAAAGATCAAAAACAGAGGAGCGATTTACAGCAAGGACGATTGCACCGTTGAGCATCAATGTTGCGTTGTGTTGGCAGCACAAATTATTTTTTAATTATTTCTGAGCTAATTTTTCATTAAAGCGACAATAGTAGGAATTCAGCACATTTATTTTTTGCTCATTAACTCTTTGTTGCTGTATCTATTCAATTTTTTTCATTATAATTTTGCTTGAAATTCATTTGAAAACCTATGGGAAGTAGTATACACTATAAAATTGAACGCGGAAATTTTCTCCTCGTGTCGACTAAATTTTAATTTTTTACCGATTTTTATCCATATCATAAATAAGAAATATTGAAATATATTATTCCGATTCCAGAACACAAGCATTTCCACGAAAGACGTAGAGAATAAGTGCAAGCCCAGCACCGCAGGCTGAGATTTTGATGCCAAAATAAGTCACACTTGTCGTTTCCAAAATGTCAAAAAGGAAGTGACATATTCCAAGCAGATAAAAGACGTAGTAAAAATAATCGCGAGTACGATAAAAAGGTAGACATTGATTGGCCGTTTGAAAGTGCCTGCAGCGCAAAGGGCGATTGCCACTGGGCCAGTGACACATATGTGTGCAGAAAAGTCGTCGCGAGCCGCTCATGTACAAAATATGAAGCGACGCCGACTGTCAGATAAAATCAGTCCGTCGATCACGGATATGCTTCTCTCTCCGCTCTACTGCGGCTGAATGCAGCACACATCACGTGATACTAATTTCCGTCAGAGCGAAAACCAGACCAGCTCTCGCAGGTAGAAATAAAATGGCAACGCATCCTCGTCGATAAAAATTCAACGGGTGAATAACACGGAATATGAACGCAAAATAAAACACCCGGGTGGCTGCGTTTGTGTTATTTGCATGCGAGTAATGAGTCGTCACGAGAGGCGCACGCAGGTACACAGAGGGCGATGTCACTTTTAATTAGCGTTGAGTTATACATGCTACTCATATAGCTCGCATTTCAATATTTTTCAACTGGCAGCTCATTTTTTTCCAACGACGAGCTCTCATTCATTAGCTCTGTTTTAAGCTGGTTTTGTTTTTTCTCTTCACTCATGACAAGCAAAAAAATGTTTGCTTTTAATTAATGCACTTGCTCAAGCGTATAGAGAGCATTCGTCATCAATCACGATTGATAAGCCCACCTGTGCTTTTTACATGTGAATTGTGACTGTATAAAATATTTAAAAACATAAAGCGTCGAGTTGTGGTCCGATTCATATTTGCATGTGCGCAAAGGAGATATAATGATTGAAAAAAAATTGCCTTTTGTACTCACCATGCTTTTTCCTGCTGCGGACGGTCGCTCTGCGAGGGCGATGCGTCGGTGGAGCCACCGTGTAGCGCAGCACAAATTTGACCTCGTCCCGGTGGCAGCCCCATTCCTGCAGGATCTCCAACGGACGATCCTCCTCACGCAGTAATCGCTCTGCATGGGCAAAAGCAAAATTTGATCAATCAAAAGGCCAAAAGTTACAAAATAAATACTTCTAGGATTACGTTCAGAGCAAAAACTTTAGACTGATTGTTGCGTTTACATATATACTGAATGCATACAAAATTATGCTGGGAAATAAATTGTTTTGTATGGATTCAAAAAAATTAGTTTTTTTCTTCGGAAATTGTGGATATGAGCAATATGGGTACCCATCATTCAAATTGCATTGTTGGTTCAAAATGTCCGCCGATAGAACTGAATTGTTGCAACAGTTGACAACAATCCAAATAATCAGGTTCTATCGGCGTCCATAATGAAATACCATTCTGTGACAGAGGGTACACTTTGATAAGAGATTGAAGACTTTTGAAGTAAGTTTTGATCAAATAAAAAATATTTTCTTATGAGAAGCACACGTTTAAAATTTAATTCAGATCTTCTACTTTGCTCCGTGTAAAAAATCAAGGAAGTCGTCAATAATGTAATAATTCAAGACTATTAGAAAACTCAAAATAATTAATTCAATTCAATACTTTTATTTTTTCAAGCAAGTCAGAAATAGTGCGGTCAACCTAATGATAAAATTACACCGTTGGAGAAAAGAGGGTATTCAGAACTAGTGAACAACTCACTGAAACTCATAGCCGAAATAATTGACAAAAGGTGCCAAAACTGTTCCTACTACTCGCTGAACTGAAGCCCTATGCTAACAGTTAAGCTTAAGTAAATTTTTCCTGCACCAAGGATGATCCTATTATGAATAATATGTAACTGCTATGTGACAAAATCAATAAAAAAATCTAAAAATAAAGATTTTGTGTAAATTTACGAAAATATGTTAAGAGTGAAAAAATATTCACACATTCCACACTCATATAAAATAAATAGATAATAAAGCTAGAATTTTTAATGCTTAAGATAAATTTCTATGAAGTAATCATTTTAATAAGTGGTCAAAGTAACTTGAGCACTTAAATTGATAGCTTTTATATCAGTTCCTATAAACGATGGTAATAATGGTTTCTTCTTTGTGTTAACTAAAAATAAATGCTCGAAGATGGCAAAAATTAGAAATAAAGCGGATCAAAATTCGATCATGGGAGCTCTGTGGCGTCGCCGCGATTCACCCTTTGAGAAAAATTGGCCATTAACTTTTGTGTGTGTGAGCGAGTGCAGTGGAAGGCCAATTGTGAGAGAAAGCCTTTGGCTGCTTTTGGTCTATATATGGATGCATTATTCAAGTCTCGGACTGCGTGCAGCATAAAACGGCCATTACGCTGCGCTCGGCCGCCGATTCACAATGAGAGGAACGACATATAGAAATCGTGGATCGCTCACCAAGATATTGCGAATAAAACGCCGGCCGCCGCCGCCATCAATAAATGGACAAGTGCGCTCTCTCACTCCATTCATCGCGCCCGCCGCCAGATAATTCCCGGCAGCGGCGGCGCAACTTTCTGCCAACTGGGTGGAATCATCATCACACTCACATATATCGCGATAAAAGCGCTGTTAATGGGTTGCCTGTGTGTGAGAGTGGTGATTTTCGCCCAGCTGACGCAAAAAGTTGGGCACACACACCAAAATGATGAAAGTCGGATTAGAGGTTTTTATCGCTCCGGTGAAATTTGCCACTCGCTTTATTTTTAAATTAGTCTTTTTGGCCGTCGGATTTGTTTTCACTATATGTGTGCCGGGCGTTTTTTGACAAAGCTTGAAATGTGTTTTACACTGTAGTCTCACGTGACAACTGGGGCATATTTCACATGAAGGTCAACGCTGAAATATTATTAACCACTTAAACCAGCACACTATACAATCGATACTTCATAACTTTGTAAGCAGAGAATATTTTGCACCCTTTTGTACTCCTACACGATTTTCAGCGCACAGTTTGTAAAAAAATTAGCAAGGTGACATTACGAACGGGATATATATTCGAAATGATTAGTTGTTAAATTATGTTTATTATGAATTTTGAATCAACCAGGACTATTCAGCCCCATAGTGGATACATATGCATATACAATGAAGTGTGATAATTTTCACATGAAAGAAAAATAAATCCAAATGAACAAACAACTCATGAAGTGAAACGTGGGAGAGGAGAGAAGTGCATTCAAATTCAGCAATCTCTAACAACTTAATAAAATTTACTGATTATAATTGGTGGAGCAGTTTTCACTCGAAAATAAATCATCTTTGTGAATCATGTGTTTCCTGAACTAATAAACCAATTTCAAAAATGAATATTTTGTTTTAAATTACTTTAAGGGTTTAAAATGGATTTTTCCAGATTTTTGGGACAAATTTTACAAGCACACATGAGGATTGTTGAAAACAATAGCATGAAAGTGGCACAATAACTGAAAATTTTATGGAAAACCTTCTCTACCTCAGTTTTCATTAAAAAACAACTTTTGATTACAAATTTATTGTTAAACGAAAATTTGGTATAAAGAAAAAGTTTGTAAGTAGATTATTTTCCTTTAAAAATCAAATATTAATCCCATCCCTACTTGCAATAAGAAGCCAGATTTTAAAAAAAGTCAACTTATCATCATATGATTATTATATTATAAGTTATATTCTAACAAGCGTGCACCAAGGAAAAATCAATCGATTGTATAGAGAAGAAAAGCTGTTAGTGTTTTTTTTTGCTCTATTATTGTTATTGAAGTAATTTGACTCACTGAAACGCATGCTGCGGGCCAATCCTCACCGCGGCTGCCACTCACACCGGTCACTGGACGACTGAGGCGCGCGGGGGTCGAAGAAACAGAGCAAGTGCGCCAGGTAAAGTTTTTGAGCCGTGTGTGTGTGTATATTTGTACACATGCTGGCGGCCGTGGTTGCTGTTTGGGCGCCGCATTAAGGCCGAATCGATCCCCCGCCCCCCTGGCCCATAGTCACGCGAACTCGCCCGCTCCGGCACCAACACATGAAGCGCGGGGAGTCAAGCACGTGGGAAATGGAAAGGGTGCTGTGCCGGCAGTAAATATTATTAAAGTGCATGACTGCGACGCCTAACTGGGGCGTGCACGCCAAGACCTGCTATACCAAATTGCTTTGAATGTTTTATGAGTTGTTCCACAATTAACTACAAAAAGGACTATTACTTAATACATACATACTACTACGTCACATCAGATAAAAAAAATACGTAAATGATTGCACTCCAAAGGGATTTTGATTAAAAACTAATCCATGTGAAACTGAAGATAAGGGTTGGGATTCTTAGATGGTTTATAGGGTAAAATTAAATACGACTCTAAGACTTTTTTGATCTAATTTAGACGGTTTTCTCAGCAAGTAGTCACTTTGGAAACTTTTGTTAGACTCTAAATTTTGGGGTTAAAAAATAATCTGCGATTTAGAACTCCAATTTCCATTTAATTATAAGAATCAATAGGCGTTTACAAGTCTTAAAACTAATTACAAACGGCCAAGTAACTATGCAAATAATTGGATTATTTTAAAGCACTGTAAAGTATACAACGCACAAGACGAGAAAGTGCTGAATATTGCCAAATTTTCAAGTTTTTGTTTTTAGAGTTTAGACGTTTTTAGACATTCTTATACAGTTTGTGGCAAAATATACGATTTTAGATTGTTTTATGTGGGTGTCCTGTACATCCATTTTTCATGATTCGCTAAAAGATATCTTTAATCTGTCTACAACAGAAAAAAATTATGAAATCGTTAAAGAATTCAATGCCTACAGAATGTTTTTGAAAGTTCCATCTTCAAAAATTAAAATTTCGATAGCAATTTACAATTTGAATAAAATTTTATTTTATAATATTTGACACTAAGTGACTATAAATGAATAAATAGTTTTATGATATAATTAAGTTAATCGTCATTGTTTGAAGTAAAGTTTGTATATAAAATTGAGCAAAGAAACTTTCTGCTCGAAGGAAGCATAACATTTGATGCCACAACAAAGACTGCACGTGCCTTGAAAATTTCTTGCTGCTCGAAAACATTATTTGCGTGGCGCGCAAACAAATTAGCTCGCGCCCGCTTGATTTGCTCTTTGTTTCTTGTCGCCTCTTTGTCTCTGCGGTTGAAAGTTGCGCCCTTGTGTGTGTGTGAGCAGCTGCCGCTCGTTTCGCGCCCCCCGACTGCGCATGCAAAATATTCGCACGTGTTGGCGCTGTGATTAATTCAGCGTACGATTCGAGACGGAGAGAGAGCGCTGACTGCTGTGTGCCGAGAGTGCTTTTTGCCTGCGCGCCGTGCGGTTTCTGATTCCTTGATGCTCCGCGGCAGCATCGGGCGGCTCCAGCCAGCCCCCCGGCCTGCTAGGCAAACCGCACGCCGCCTCGGCGCAGACGGTTGCCTGCCGCCAGCCTCATCCATCGCACATGGCGTGCGCCAATTATGGGATGAGAATTAGAATTAGACCCTGTGGTCACGCTTCCCTCCGGCCGCATCTCCTCGGCTCCGTTTTCAGTTCCCACACGAGCGTGCCTAGTTTCGTGAATTTCACCCAAAAATGTATACAAAGATTTTACTGTCATAGAGTTTAATATAAATCCATCTTATTTGCAGCTACGATGCAGAATTAAGTGTTGATCAAATTGACTCTCTAGTTTATCTAGAGAAAATTGTTGTAACTTTTTATATTTAATTAAATAAAAAATAAACACAATATTTTATAAAGAATATTAATTGCAATTTTTACAAAATTTTAAATAAATAATATTTTTGTTTCATTATTTATATTATAATTACGATAATATAATCACAAAATTTTGTGATTAACACTCTGAATTAACAACCAAAATGAATTTTTTTAATATTAAGAATAAACATTATGTGCATTTTCTTCCTAAAGCATAGTATAGAAATGAATAATTCACTTATCTGCCTAGCTGTTCGTAGAATAAATCTTTCATTATAATATTTGAAGAAAATTTAATGCACCAATTCGTATTAAGACAATTTTATAATCCACTACCATAAATTCGGTTCTTGTACTTAAGATTGGATTTAATGAAATTGCACAAAGTTCTTCAAAAAACATAGAATGCAAATTTCACATAGCTGTTTTCGTTGAGAAAATTTAAAAAAATGATATTTGAGTAAAATATGATCCTCCAATCCATAATAACATAATTTTTTTTAATTTACTACAATGAATTAGGTTATTGTACTTAAGATTTGATCTATTAGATGTATAATGAAATTGCATAAAAATTCTTTAAAAAGCATAGAATGCAAAATTGTCAGATCTGCTTTCGCCAAGAATGATATTTGAGTAAAATTTGAATCTCCAATATATTCAGTTAATTTTTATTAATGACTACAACGAATTAAGTTCTTGTATTTAAGATTGGATACACACACATTGGATTATATACACAAAAGCTTTAAGGTTAAGGAAATGTGATGCTACCATAGCGAAATTGTTACGCCCTGTGCGGTGAGGGTTAAAATTTTACCAGTGCGGAATTTCGGGAAGGGCGAAAAGTACAAACGGTACGAGTGGGGTTGCACGACTGCAGCAGCAACTGCGCTTGAATAATTGCCCAGAGTGTCAGAGCCACGTGTCTCCGCGACTTGCTCTCTGCCGTCTGACAGACGTCACCTGCCAAATTGATGACCATTTTGCGCAGTTGGCATTTATTCAATTTGAGCCTCGTCACATTGCGACTCGCATGTGACGCAAACACTCTCGAATTCATCACTGCGGCAAAACGTATTTTGCACAGGAGAGAGAGACGGTTCGGAGGTAAACTGACAGCCAAAAGGGTTGTTTTGGAGCAAAACAAGTTGAGTGTGACGCACGCCTTTATAAACATCC